>JAULJZ010139678.1:0-31616 GCA_032270985.1 Heliamphora pulchella | reverse complement strand
AGTCAGAGTGCAATTATAGTTCTTTAGTGGTGTGAACTGTAATTCAGTGTTTTATGAAAATTACAGAAACCGCTGCGTTTTTTCATAATTGCAGAAACTACCCGTAGGTATTTGTGTTCCACTGGAAGTCTTACTCATAATTACTCCCCGGGTCCCTGCTGTAGCTTTATATATATGCGGGTAGACTAAACCAGTTTAGATTTATTTTCATGTCATTATTGATATATTATTTTTGTTTTTCAAGACTCAAAAATATATCGGGATTCGGCCGGTACAAGTTCTCGAAGGATCGTAGCCCACACTACGTTCGAGGATCGCGTAAGGAAATACAGTAGAAGATTTGACTAGAGCTTCAACTCGAAATCAAGTCGGAGTTGAAGATTAGATCTACAAGAGGTATTCTTCTAAATTAACTTTGGTTGCTCGGGTTTATTTTTGATCGTTTAACGTCAAAAAAATTTTCTGGAGCCCGTTTTGGCATTTGCCCGTCCAGTTAATTTTTTACCGAAAATCATTTTACAAAAAAAATGATCTTGACAGTTTTGCCTCCAACAGATGTGTAGCAGCTTGTTATGATTTCTTCCATCTGCTGGCAGATCTTTGTCGAAAAAAGAAATGACCTTTGGTTCAGCCACCGAAAGAATGAGTCCAATCAGTTGCTCCGGGGTTGCCTCTATTGGAACGCTGGCTTTATTCAAATCTTTTAGTACAGCTTGTCTGTGTTTGTGCGAGGCCATCAGTAGCCCCCAAACGCTGATGTTAGCTTGTGTCTTCCTTAACTGTTTCAACACTGCATCATCTTCTTCTTCTTGTTCTTTCTCCTTTCCTTTCCCACTTGGTTGCCCCTTTTCTAACTGGGCTGGCTTGAAATGTCGCCCACTTCTGGTCAGATGTTCTATCTCTTCCTCAGGGTCCCATAATCCTGTTATTTTATCACTGGTTTATCGTACTTTGTTCACAGGCGGAGGACTTTCAAACACCCACAAATCACCCAAATCATCGATTGTCATTTTTCCTTTCCTCTCCTCATCATCTTCTATAGCCCATGTATTATCAACTTCCTCCCTGATGTCTTTCTCGATAAAATTTACTTGCTATTCCCGAGTAGTCCAAAAATTAGTCCTCTCTACTCCATCTGATTTCAACACGATTCTTACCAGTCAGTAGAACTACATTTCATCCACATATATTTCTTCTTCAAAAAGTTAGAAAAGAGTAATGCCGTCGAGCACGTGATCGAACCCAATTGGTCGAGCTGGGTAATCCAAAGGCTTATCATCTTCTTCATTGCGCTCCTCTTCTTGTTGGTAGATTTGGATTATCGGTTGATACCATTCCCAGGCATTATCATTTCATTATTTCATCCTGTCTCGACTGTCTCTAACCATCATGAATGAGCATGCTGTCTGATCCTCAGTTACTGAAACACGAGGGCATGGTAGGTATGCTAAACAGATGTACTGACTCAGGTCCTCTGATTCCCTCAGAGACATGTAATTTACCCCAGCTTGCCTGGCATGATTCGGCAAGGGGTTAGTCGTTACGTTCAGTTTTGGAGTAGCGGATGGTGGCGGGATCACTCTGTTGTCAATGAGATTCTAGATCTCATGACGCATCCTCATACATTTATCAGTTAAATGCCCGTGACCTTGGTGAAAGGCGCAGTATTGAGAAGTATTAAACCTCGACGGTAGGGGATTAGGAGCAGATATAGGGTCCAATGGCTTGATAAGCCCCTTTTCGACGAGTCGACTTAGGGCGGTGGATAATGAAACGTTGAGGGGAGTGAACACCCTCCTTGGCATTTGTTACTGTTGGCTGTTATCTGACTGTTGGGCGTTGTTGGATTATTGGGCAGAATAAGATGGCTTCAGCAGGTTTACCTCGTTCGAGCGAGACACGAGGTTGGTGGCGACAGGCTGGTTTTGGTTATTTGGGTGGAAGGTCCTCCTGGGTTTTTGACTCGGCTCGGCATTTTTAATATCTCCAGATTGGATTGCATCTTCTATTTGGACCTCGACATCAAACAACAGCTGCGTGATAAGGTACCGTTTCAGTGGAGACTGCAGATTCTTCACTACTATCCTCACCTGCTCTTTCTCAAAGGACTGGTTTGTCATCTTGGCGGCCTTTCCTCTCAAGCGAGTCAGGAAATCAACAAAAGATTCTATGTTCTCCTGTCAGGTCGTTTTGAGCTCTCGGGTAGTTATGTCTAATTGGACATTATAACTATACTGGCCGATAAAAGTCGTTGCTATGTCTTTCCAAGTTCTAATTTTGGCTACATCAAGGGAGAGGAACAAGTTCTGGGCTGCCCCAGAAAGAGATCGGTGAAAGAGTTGAGCCTTTAACTACTCATCAATCTCCATTGGCGACAGGGTACCAACATACATTCAGAGATGAATTCTGGGATCTCCAGTTCTGTCAAATTTTTTCATGTTTGGCATTTTAAACTTTTTTGGCAGTTTAGCATCTAGAAATAAACATAGTCCTCCCACATCTAACATGTATTCCTTGATCCCTTTGGCCTTTCTAAGGACCTTTTCCATCTGGTCGATCTTCTCAATTAGTGCAGATTCTTTAGACTACACAGTGTTTTCTTCCTCAACTATCACCTGACGAGGGTTCCGTGGTGGTGGTGGAACAACTTGCGGTCCATCGGGGACTTGATTGTCATCCTAAATGTCTTTGGCATTCTCATTTGTGTCGTTCAGTTGTCTGGGCCTGAATTGCCCGGATCTGTGCCTAACATTGCACTTGAGCCTGGGTCTATTGCTCTATAGCTCTCTATATATCAGTGATTGCCCTCATTAGGGCTGCCAGATTCACCTCGTTTTTTGTCATTTCAACTGACTCAGTTGGCTGTTCAGATACCCTACAAAGTTTGCTCGATCCTGACCTCACCCAAACGTGTGTTGACTATACTTTTCTCGGCCCAATGGTAAACTCACGAAGAACACATAAATTCCAAACGCAGAATAACCAGTATCAGGCACTTTTCGGGCAGACATTCTGACAATAGATAGAATATATCCCAGATACTTGAAACAGCAAATCATGAGCAGATAAATACGGAGACTGAAACAATGCCCCTACCGAGCTCATGCTGGCAGCATAACAGGATAACCTGAAAACTAGAATGACGGTTAAGAAAGGGGAATCCACTAAATTCTAGAGGGAAAGCTCATCTAAAACGGGGAAACGAACAGCACTTCGGCAGGGAAACAGAGCTACGTTGACTGGACTGGTTTGACCTAGAAATTTTAAGGAAAAATAGGCAACATAACGATAAGGAAATAACTCTCACGGGTATGACAAGGGTTTGAAAGAAACGAGCCTATGTTGAGGGTTTGGAAGAAACGAACCTATGTCAAGGGGAAGGAACCAACGACCCAGAAAGAACCCGGAGGAAAGAGAAACTACCCTAGAGGATTTAAAACAAAATACGGGCAAGACCCCGAGCAAAAAACTACAGCGTAAGACCCAAACATAGTGAAATACAAAGTCCAGGTAAAAACTTGAAGGAAAAGCTAACTTAATCAAAAGATAATGGAAAACCCAGGCCGAACGCGGGAAAGAAACTAGCTTAAGCCCAAACAAAATAATCCTAACAATACGCAAACAAAACATTCAATAAAAAAAAACACATAATTCTACTAGGGTTAGTAGCAGCTAATGGGGGGTTCTAAGTTCACTATATGCAAAAGGCCAGTTTTGGTCAATTAAACAAGGTACATTCTGAATAGAGCCGGGTATATACCTCCCATGCAGAATACGGTCAAACAGTATGCCCGAACTCTTTTACTGCACCTAAGATAGCGTACAGTCAGTAAGGGTTGCCCACTTTCCCAACAATCCCCGAAACAGATGTACGTTCAGGGCGTCAGGTCGACCAAGTAGGGGGAGTTTGAAGAACAATGTATATGCATGCGAAAATATAAATGAGAAAATATTTTATTAAGAACCAATGATGTTTTCAAGTCTAGCCCTCTTATTTGGTTTTAGAAACCAGTCCCCAGCGGAGTGGCCAGAAAATACTATGGCGTTGGAATTTTGAGATTTTTGAAAAATGGACAAAAATAAAGAAATTCAAAGATGTTTGAAAAATATTTTTAACACCTTGAAAACTAAATTTTGAAAATCCATTTTTGTTGAAAATGGAGTCACCACTTAATTTTTGAGAAAAATTAAGAAAAATAAAAATGGCTACTGATCTTAAAAGCGTTTACCCAGAGAAAAAGGGTTCGAGGGCTAAGGTATGAATCAGGAAAGGTGTTAGGCAACCCGTTTGCCCAACCATAAGGTTGGCCTCTACTAATCATTATTGATTCTTTAATAGAATTTCTCAAATGCATGCAAATAAAGAAAGTGGAGACAAAGAGAGAATATCCAAAATCAAATATGAAAAATACATATCATAGGTATATAGAACACAAAATAAGACAAATGTCAAAAGAGAAATCCGAAGTCCTAAGACATGTAATTTCTAACTAAAAGATACATGGAGTACTCTCACATATAATTTTACCTAAGCTATCATGATTCAAATAAAATAGCAAAAGCATGCTAGAGATTGTTAAAATTACCTAAATATGATTTCAAATAAAGAAACTAAAATATGCATATCACCAAAATACACTAAGCTAGCATTAATATGATAAATATCTAAAAAAAATATTAACAAAAGATACACAAGAAATCTTATAAAAAAAAGTGTGCAAAGAAACTTAATAAAGAGAAAATGGGTTAGAAAAATACTAAAAAGGAAAGCTAGTTATTCGCATTTATATTTTGAAAAGAGATAGGAGAAAATAAAAAAGAAAAGAAAAGATAAAAAAACAAAAAAAAACAAAAGAGAAGGAATTTGCATTTTTAGAAAATGTAACTTAAGAACCTTTTTATTATTTTTGGATTTAATAAAAGAAAAGGAAAGATAAAAGAAGTACTAAAAAAGAAATTATACTAATATTGGGAGAAAAGAAAGAGAAAATAAAATAAACGCTAGAATAAATTAATGCTAATGAAGAGATTTTAAGCTAACACTAAAAAGGAAAGAGAAGAAAAAAGAAAAGAAATGGAACATTAAGAAGAAAAATAAAACTACATTATAAGGAAAAGAAAAAAAAAGTTACATTACAAAAAAAATAAAAAAATGGGATAATTACACTTAGAGGGACCTCCCCTGTTGTCTCTGAAATTACACTTACCTCCCATGAGATTTAATTTTGACATCAATTGCACCCCAACTGTTAAAATTTTCGTTGAAATTTAACAGAAACTGCCCCTCCCACCCCAAAACCATCATTCCCATCTCAAAACCACCATTCAAACCACATTTCCCCCCAAAACTACCATTCTCACCCCAAAACCACCCTTCCATTGAAATTTGGGGTGGGAATGGTGGTTTTGGGGGAGGGTGGGAAGGTGGTTTGAAGGGTAATTTTGGGGTGGGAAGGATGGTTTTGGGGTAGAATGGGTAATTTTTGTTAAATTTCAACGAAAATTTTAACAATTGGAGTGCAATTGATGTTAAAATTAAACCTTATGAGAGGTTAGTGTAATTTCAGAGACCACATGGGAGATCCCTATAATAAGCTTAAATCTCAGGGGAAGTAAGTGTAATTATCCCAAAAGAAATAAAATGTTAAAAAGAGAACATTAAACTAATGCTAAAAATAAAGAGGTATTAAAGAAAGAAAATACAAAAGAAAATAATAAAGGAACTTTAAACTAATAATAAAGAAAAAAGAAATAAATAAAAGAAAATAAGCACAATTATATAATTAGAGTTTATGAATGTAATATTTACAATTACATTCATATGATGTAAGTGTATTGATTATAACAATTAACAACATTAATAAGTTGTCATTGCTGAAAATATTGGCACTAATTAATAAAGAAAAATAAAAATGACAATGTGCAAAGTGTGAGTGTGTAAACTAAGTAATTAAAATGATTAAATTACATGAAGTAAATTAAATAATAAACAAGGCAAACCATAAACTAAAGAAATGCACGAATTGAATTTGAACTTAACCCGGTCACTCCAAAAGAGAGGGAATGGAGTTAGAAGGACCGGGAATCCAAACAAAGTACCTGGATCGCTAAGGAATCCTCAAGTCGGGAAATGTGCTTCAATGGTCCAACCCCCAGATGGTGATCCCAAACTAAGGCTTCAATGTAGGCGTCGGAAGTTTGGATCTCGGTATTTCGGCAGAGTTTCTCTCACTAAACCTCTCTCTAATTTTCTGTTCTTGAAAATGTACCAGAGGTATGGTATTTATAGAGTTCTTCAGCCAATGAAATGCTGCCATGTTTTAGGGACACATCAGGCCATTTGGAGTTGGCGGCCGCCACAATGCAAGTTAGCGGTCGCCATGTTTTTGAAAGGTTTCACAAAGTTCTATAGCGGTCGCTACAATGTAATCGGGCGGTCGCCATATTGGAAGGTGGCCGTCGCCATTTTTTGGCTAGGGTATCCAAGAGATTCTATTGGCGGTCGCCATAATGAACATGGCGGTCACCTTAGGGCAGCAAGTTTCGATGATTTGACAAAATTTCATTGGTTTGAAGGTTTCGGGTTCAAATACCGAGCTTAGATCACTTCATGAGGATTGAACTGAGGCACTATTCATCCGGTTTTTATCATCGGATTCACCTAAGATTAGGCGGGGTCAAATTGGGGTGTCTACAATGACCATTTGGTTCTTTCAAACCCTAGTGAACTAAGCACCCTAAGCCTTGGTGTGCCAGGAAAATCCTTTTTTAAACCCTAGGTTCGTGTTTGAGTGATGATCCTTAAGCCCTAGTGCGCTAGGCATCAAATGTTTCAGGTCCTGTTTCTCAGGTACCCTAAGTCCAGAAGGCGTCTTAGGCTTCTCAAGCCCTAGTGCGCTAGGCATCCTATATCTCAAGCACTGCTTCTCAGGCACCCTAAGTCCAAAAGGCGTCTTAGATTTTCCAAAGCCCTAGTGCGCTAGGAATCCTATGCCTGAAGCCTTGTTTCTTGGGCACCCTAAATTCAAAAGGCGTCTAAAGTTTCCCAAGCCCTAGTGCGCTAGGCATCCTATGTTTCAAGCCCTTCTTCTCTGGCACCCTAAGTCCAGAAGGTGTCTTAGGTTTTTCAAGCCCTAGTGATCTAGGCACCCTAAGTCTAGATGGCGTCTTAGGTTTCTCAAGCCTTGCTTCTCAGGCACCCTAAGTCCAAAAGGCGTCTTAGGTTTCTCAAGCCCTAGTGCGCTAGGCGGCCTATGTTTCAAGCCCTGCTCCCTAGGCACCTATGTCATGATTGCTTTTTATGTATTTTTAACGCCTCTATGATGTGTTTATTTGCTTGTTTTTGATATTTAAAAATAATTTTAAAGTCTTAGCTCGACTTTTAATTATTTTTGTCACGTGCTCATCTGGAGTTTTTAAGTTTTGACTCGACCTATTAATTCGCGGTGTTTTTTTCCAATAAAAATAGTTTTCAATTTTGGCTCGACTTTTTAATTATTTTTATCCCATTTTCGTCTTGAGTTTTTAGGTCTTGACTCGACCTATTAATTTGTGATTTTCTCCCGATAAATTTAATTTTAAAGTGTTGACTTGACTTTTTAATTATTTTTATCCCGTTTTCATTTCGAGTTTTTAGGTCTTGATTCGACTTATTAATTTGTAATTTTCTCCTGATAAATTTAATTTTAAAATCTTGATTCGACTTTTTAATTATTGTTATTCCATTTTTTTTCTAAATTTTTAGGTCTTGACTCGACCTATTAATTTATGATTTTCTCCAATAAATTTAATTTTAAAGTTTTGACTCAACTTTTTAATTATTTTTATTTCGTTTTCGTTCCGAATTTTTAGGTCTTGGCTCGACCTATTGATTTGTGGTTTGCTCTCCGTTGAGAATAATTTTAAATCTTGACTCGACTTTTAATTATCCTTATCCCGTTATCGTTTCGAATTTATAGGTCTTAACTCGACCTAATTAATTCGTTATTGTTTTCCCGGTTAAGATAATTTCTAGGATCTTGACTCGATCCTTTTAATTATTTTATCCCCAGCTGAGTTTTTAGATCTTGACTCGATCTTTGACTTTGTTTGATTGTGCCCCTTTAGATTTTGACTCAATCTTTGGGGTATGGTTTGATCATACCGGTGTTTACATCATGTTAGTATTTGCATTAGGTTTAGTATTTTACATCTGTGCATTTGCTATAGGAACTACGTTTTAGTCTGATCTCTAGCAAAGGGGTACGTAGGCAACTTGATGGAAATTCAAGTACGACTAATATCATATGCATGCTTGTGTGTTTGTGTGTTTGTGGCCTAAGATTGACGACTCGGTCAAATGGATGTTGTCTCTGAATCTTTGATATAACTCGCATCACGCGTTGCTATGCAAGTTATATCAAAGAGGGGCAGCTGTAGACACTCTAATTTGACCTCGCTTAATCTTAGAATGGTCCGGGTGAATCCGATGATGAAATTAGAGAGAATAGTGCTTCTGAACAATCCTCGGGAGGTGATCCAACCTCAGTGATTTGAACCCAATGATCAAAACTTTAAAACCAGTGAATTCACAATGTCCAAACCTCTAGCCGCCAACTTGAACCTAGAGCCACCACCTTGCAACCATGGGGTCACCACCTTGCATTGTGGCGACCACCAACTCTAACCATGGGTCGCCACCTTACATTGTGGTGACTGCCAACTCATGAGCCGGCACCTTGCATTGTGGTGACCGCTAACTCCAACCATAGGGCTACCACCTTGTACAGTGGTGACCGCCATAAGAAGCTTGTGGAAACTCTCCTGAAGTAGCGACCGCCACCTTGAAAACCCTAGCATGTCCCAAAACGTGCTAGCATCTCATTAGTCGATGAATTGTATAAATATCGTACCCCTGGTACATTTTTTTAGGACAGATTTAGAGAGAGGGGTACTCTACCAAAGTACTGAGAGAGTACGAGTCTTGACGTAGACACCTTGCTGTTTTTCCAAAGTATGAGTCTCAATACACCAATACTTTGTCGAATTCTTGATTCATTGACTAGAATTGGAACATTCCCCGAGGATTGGATGGTTAATCACCATTCCCCGACTTGAGGATTCACCCGGATTATAGCAATTTAGGTATTTTGTCTAGATCCCCGACCTTTCCTTCTCCATGTCTTCTCTTTTGAAGTAGTCAAGTTAACTTTATTCCTTTATGATGCTTGTGTAGTGATCTAGCTATTCTATTTAGTTTGTTGAATTGTAAGCATGTGATTACTCAGGATAAGCATGATTAGTTTATGTTAATTTGATTGATATTTGTTACCATCTATGTAATATTAATTTCATTTTGTTCACACTGCACATTTGCACCTAGTATATTGCTAATTTCACCATTCATTTAATTAGTGCCAACATACTCTATGGTTGTGATTTCTAATATCACTACTGTTATATTTAGGCACTAACATCTATACGGTTATAATCATTAATATTATGCCCGCATATTATATTCTCTTTGTTATGTGCGTTGTTGCACTTCTATGTAATAATTGCTACATTCTTGTTTTATTTTAGTTTAATTTTGGTTCCATAGTATCATTTTACTACTTGTCACATTTTGTTGATTTTTAGTATGTGACTCGTAATAAAATCTTTGGTATATTTAACATCTAAAAAATTTTAGGATATATTTTTTTTCCTTTTTGAAGCCACATTGTGCTTATTTTGGGATATTGCATGTGGCTACCTTTATGTGATAAGGTTTGAATTTAATGAATTTTGAAGTACATCTCTTCATTTGATATCATGTTTAGAATAGTTTAGATTATTTGGTGATATTGCATGCAGTTTGTTCCATGTATCCTTTAGTTAGAACTTGTATGTCGTAGGACTTAAGAATTTCTTTTGCTACTTGTTTCATTTGGCGTTCTATATACATATACTATGTATTTTCGCTATTTATTTTTGATATACTCTCTCAGCATCTATTTTCTGCATTTGCATGCATTTGAAAAATCTAATTAAGAACCAATGATGATTAGTAGAAGCCAACCTCACAGTTGAGCGAACAGGATGCTTAACACATTTTCTAGTTTGTACCTTAACTCCCGGACCCTTGTTTTCTCTAGTTACTAGTTTAAAGATTAGTGGCTCATTTTGTTTTTCTTGATTTTTCTCAAAAATCAAGTGGCGACTCTACTTTTCACAAAAAAGAATTTTCAAAATTTAGTTTTCAATGTGTTAAAATATTTTCTAAACATTTCTTGAATTCCCTTAGTTTTAAAACAAAACCCGAAATTTCGGCGCCACAGCGGTTCGATTTCACAGAGTACTAGAATTGAATCATTTCCCGACGATCGTTTACAGACTTTGCGCATCATCCCACTCAATTTTCATCATTGGATTTATTCGGATAAGCCTATGATTCGGCGGGGTCAAAGTGGAGTGTCTACAGTTGCCTCTCTTTGACACAAGTTGCGCAGTAACACATGATGTCAGTTATGTCAAAGACCCAGAGTCAACATCTATTTGACCAAGCTGGCAATTTTAGGCTACAAACACACAAGCATTCATATGACGGTGGTCGCGCTCGAGCTTCTATCGAGCTGCCTACGTACCCCTTTTCTAGGGATCAGACCAAAACGTAGTTCCGGAATAAATGCAAACGATGCAAAATTTGATGCAGATGCTAAATATGATCAACCAATATCCTAAAGGTCATGTCAAGACCCCAAGGAGCACACACAAACAACAATTCGAAGATCGAGTCAAGATCTAAAAACTCAGCTGGAGAAAAAATAATTAAAAGGATTGAGTCAAGATTTTAGGAATTATCTTAAATAGGAAGGCAACACAAATTAGTAGGTCGAGTCAAGACCTAGAACTTCAGGACGAAAACAGGACAAAAATAATTAAAAAGTTGAGTAAAGACTTTAAAACTATTTTTATCCGGAGAAAACTACGAATTAGTAGGTCGAGTCAAGACCTAAAGATTCAGGATGAATACAGAATACAAAAAATTAAAAAATCGAGTCAAGACTTTAAAATTAAATTTATCAAGGGAAAACCACAAATTAATAGGTCGAGTCAAGACCTAAAAATTTGAGATGAGAACGGGATAAAAAAAATTAAAAAGTCGAGTCAGGACTTTAAAATTATTCTCATCGGGACAAAATTACAAATTAATAGATAAAGTCAAAACCTAAAAATTTGGGATGAACACGGAATAAAAATAATTAAAAAGTCGAGGCAAGACTTTAAAATTATTCTCATCGAGAGAAAATCACAAATTAATAGGTCGAGTTAAAACCTAAAAATTCAGAACGAACACAGGATAAAAATAATTAAAAATTATAATCAAGATTTTAAAACTATTTTTAAAACACACCACAAGAGCATTAAAACACACAAAACGTAATCATGACCCAAAATAAAGCACCCACAACATCCAAAGTTCGTGGACGCGAGGTTCAAGACCCCAAGCCGCAATTTGACACTTCAAAAACATAGCTGTCGTAAACAATCTCTTCGAGAAAACTCGTGGGCATGATAAAACCTCTCATAAGCGTCGCGGTCGCTAACATCAAATGTTGCGACCGCAACATCCTAAGGATCATAAAACCTCCTAAACCGCGTGAGGTAGCCTCATTCTTTAGGTGCTCACTCTCTCTCTGCTCTTGACTCTCTTGGTGCTCTCAAGATTCAAGGCTTTCTCTTTAGCTTTTCAGCTTCTCTCTCGACGCAAGATGTTTTCTTTGCTATCATAGCTTCCTTTCCTCTTCATGGCGGGTCATGGCCATGGAGATGATATTCTTAGCGGTGCCGGTTCTAGTGTTCCTATGGGCGGAACCTCTGATCCTCTGCCTTCTACTTCTGTAGGGATGATAGATGTTCTTCCAGTTACTGACGATCGCGAGATAACAGATCAGGTAGTTGTCGATGCGGTGATAGCGGGCTTCTTAGTTCCCCAGGTTGGCGAGGATATCCCGACTCCTTTTGACCCTCTACGATATGCTCTAGCACCACACTATCTGGACCAGGGAAGAATGAGGAGGTACGTGCCTCCCGATACTGATGTCGCTCCTAACCTTCTTCTTCGTGAGCCTCATGTCCACCTTTCTCGCCATAATCATGCGGTGAGTCCATCTTCCTTTTAGCATGCTTGTTGTTCCCTCTTCGAACATAGAATATATGTTTAGATTTCCCTAATACTTGTGACAAATGCACGTGATTGAAGATACCAAAACCTGAAACATTACCCCAGTTTATAACATATGCAATATGCAACAAAACAAAAGAACTTTAAAACTCATAACAAGTATGAATGCAATCACACCATAAAAACCTAAAACTAGAGACTCAAGATGACAGACCCAAAAACTAGACCAATGATCTAACATAATATCTAGATGACCAGAGTTTTTTAAACAAAACACCCAGATACTAAGATTTAAAACACGAGTGCCTGGGGAGCAGGGCTTTAAAACATAGGATGCCTAGCGCACTAGGGATTGAGAGACCTAAGACGCCTTCTGGACTTATGAATACCTAAACAATGCTTTGTATATGACTAGGATTTGAAAAAGGTTTGCCTGGCGCACTAGGGCTTAGGATGCCTAACTCACTAGGGCTTGATAGACCTAAGATGCCTTCTGGACTTAAGAATACCTAGACAATACTTTGCATATGAGTAGGATTTGAAAAAGATTTTGTCTGGTGCACCAGGGCTTAGGGTGCCTAGCTCATTAGGGCTTGAGAAACCTAAGAGGCCTTCTAAACTTAGGAATACCTAGACAACGCTTCGCATATGACTAGGATTTGAAAAAATATTTGCTTGGTGCACCAGAGCTTAAAAAACCTAAGAATCATCTCATGAACCTAGGACCTAGAGAACGCTCCACATATGACTAGGGTTTTGTTATCTCTTTCTTCACTCTTTCTGCATTCTATTTGATCTAACAGCTTTTTGTTGCATCTTTGAACCATTTCCTTTTACTTTCATAGGCTAGCCTATATATCCGAGGCTTTCGCAATTTCAGCCGCGCACTGAAGTAGTACGGAGCTCTCCCTTCTCAAAGTCGGGCCTTTGTTGATGGAGTTAGTTTTGGCAGGTTTATACTATTGCTCGGTGAGACCCACAATGATCACATACAGTTGACAACTCTTGTCGAGAGATGATGGGACACTACCAACACCTTTCCCTTCCCGAATTTCAAGGCTACCTTGATTCCGTTATACTTTACGATGATTACCGACATCTGCATTTGTAGAGACCCCATTCCATTCGACCCGAGCATTTCCCAGTCTACCGTGGCAATGACATACTTTCTTCGCATAGTTCCCCTTCAGATGGACTAGAGACGAGTCAAGTACACCTGGTTTTACACTCACTTTCACCATTTTCAGTGCTCAGATCATTGTCGTTACGAGTGGGTAGCTCGAGCCATTTTGCTGTATATCTTTGGTATCTTCTTGTTTGTGAACAAGGAGAGTACCGTCCATCTGCATTATCTTGGTGCTCTCTACCATCTGGACCGGGTCACCACCTATGATTGGGGAGGTGCTACTCTCGCCACATTGTATGGCTTCATAAAGGCAGTGATGCGAATTCCACAGGAGCTTGGCATTGCGGGGTATTGGAGGATCTGGGAGGTATATCACTATTTTTGTCTTTTTGTACTTTCATTTGTTCACACATCCGTTATCTATCCTTTTATTGACTCTTTCTTTTGCAACTACGAAGCTATGAGTTCCTCGGGATGTTTATCCCAGTTAACTCCCATGAGGATCCCTTTGTGATTCCCCGTCTAGCTCGATGGATGAGGGAATACAAGGGAACGAGATCCAGGGGAAAGAGTCTTGACGACTCTGACTTTTCTTAAATCAGCTAACTCTTGATCAAGCATAACCATGTCTTCACTGTTCATACTATTTATCGTTCACCATTTCTTTATTTTGATTACTGTTTACTGCTTTCGCATATCACATTGTTCTCCTTGTCCACACTGCTTACTATCTTACTGTTCTTTGCCTGTTTGTTGGTCTCACTCGATTTTTGCCCCTGTTTTCTAATTGGATACCTTCTTTCCTCTACAGGTTTTTTGGGATGTTTAGCAGGGAATAGAGGAGAGGGTTAGCGCAGATCTGATGCGTAGCCGTGCTACCTCTGAACTATGGGTTTTACTAGAGGGCCCATTCTACCAGAGTGGTACCTCAGGGATAGATTCCTCTGCCAATCTCTCGGCCTGGATCACTTCCGTAATCCAGTGCCTTCTCCTGTTCGCATGCGCTAGATAGACATCATGATTGATCTGGACATCATTGAGAGATGAATGGCACTCATACTTTTTTATTGCTGGGGCCTATAGGTGACTACATGACGTGGGCGAGAGCATACATGATGGGATCGATGGGTCCTCGTCCAACGGTTGCAGGAGATCCTTCTGCCGAACCGGCTAGAGTCAGGAGGAGAACTGGAGTAGCATTAGCAACAACTATAGCTGGAGCAGGAGCTACTAGAGCAGGAGCAGGAGCAGTGGGCGCAGAGATTCCATGGGACGTTACTGTCTTTGTGGTGGGTCATCCATTTGTTCTTCCTGTTCCCGTCCCACCGACTCTAGAGTTTAGAGTTGATATTTCCAAGGCTTGTCCTTGTCCTTTCCTTTTCCTTTTCTATCATTCCTTATTCAAGTTACACAAGTCTCATTTCCTTTCTACAGGTTGACTAGGCATGGGTGGATCCATCAGTAGGATGCTTCTCTCTGAGCGGCTAGCATTGCTTTTTCCCCTATGGCTATAGTAAGTATCCTCTGACAATTCCTCGTCCTTCTTCTTCATCTTGTTCCTGCACTTACCCTTATCTTCCTTTCTGTAGCTGCGTGCCCCAGTTCGGGGTATGGTGCGAGGTCGTTGGTTTCCCGCCTCTTCCCAAGCTTTCTCTACTCGAGGATCCGCTTCATCAGCTCGGAGCCGTTCTCGAGTCATATCTTTTACTAGCAGTGATGACGGTGACAATAGAGATTATCTTGAGGAGATGAGCTGAGAGAGACTTCCCCTATATCTGACTTCATTCACTCTGCTACTTTAGATACATTCGATTTTTCAGGCCTGCATGCCTAGTTTTATTTGACGATGGCCCAGAGTGCCACTGTATCTTCAAATACACTTGGGCCTTCGAGCCTTTTACCTTTTATGCTTATATGATCTTGCTTGCATGAAAAACTTTATCTTTATTACTATTTAAACTATCTTATTTGTACAATTCATGATATAAGTCTCAAATCAGGGGCTAAACTTACAAGGAATTTACTTTTATTCCATGAAAGCAACAAAACAAATTTAAACAATCAATAGAAAAGAGAAACAAGACAAGTGAGAGGTATAAAAAGTATACGAAAGAGGTACGTCCGCAAGGCGTTGCAGTACAAGGCGTGGTCATTCAAGATAGAGAGAAAAGAGACAAAGATAAGAAGTAAAGGGGAGAAAGAATTGAGGGACCTACTTTGCTCTTCGAATTTCATAGCTTTCTTTCTTTTTTTTTTATAGTTTGGGATTTGCGTGCCCGCCCTATTTTCAAAATTTTGTAATCGATGCTGAAATGAAATATTCCACTTTTATCTTGAAAAGGTTCCAAATTATCTAAATGTTTTTTATTTTTGCAATGTGAAATGACTTTATAATCAAAATTTAAAGACAAATTTGCATTGATCTTTACTTGGATTCAAAGATGGCTAATACAAAGAAAGTAGGCAGACTTCTCAAAACAAGCTGCCTACGTATCCCAAAAAGTAGAATCAGGTCTTAACGTAGTTCGAGCTCGATTCTCCCTCGGGTATTAACACTCTCCTTTTATGGTGCTCTAACTTTTGCCAAGGTCGCCTTTTTGGATTTTCGGCCTTACGAGCTGTTCTAACTTTTACCTAGGCTGTCTTTTCGAGTTTTAACGCAACGAGCTCTTATTTTATTTTATTTTTCTCTCAAGGGTAGTACTTTTTGAGCTAGTCCAAGTTAATCGGAGTGGAGAACGTGTTACCAGCCAAATCTATGATCATTACAACACCGTTGGTCATGATAGTCTTGATCAGATACGCCTCGGCCCAATTTAGCTTGAACTTTCCTCTTGGATAAAAAACAGGAGCCCTAATTTCCTTAAGAGCCAAGTCACTCACCTTCTCTTAAATCTCAAGTCTTAATTTTTTTTGTTGAACGCTCTGCATATCCTCCTTTGATACTCTTGTATGTGGAACATAATTTGTAATCTTCTTTTATCAAAATAAAAGAAGCTCTTCCATCTGATTCCTTTGCCATTCTTTTGCATGTTGAGCTGCATCTTATACTTCCTGATCCTTTTGAAGAATTTCTACAACACTATGATATGGTCGTCTCGATCTTTGGATTTAATAATCATGTTGTTCATATACACCTCAACTTTCTTATGTATCATATCATGCAACAAGGTAGTGGCAACCCTTTAATAGATTGTCCCTGCATTCTTTAGACCGAATGGCATCACATGGTAACAGTAGGTGTCCCACGGTGTGGTGAACGTTATTTTTTTCTCTATCTTCGGGGTCCATTAAGATCTAATTATACCCAGAAAAGCCGTTCATAAATGATAAAAGAGCGTGCCTCGCTGTACTATCTACCAAGACATCAATGTGCGGCAATAGGAAGTTGTCCTTCGGGTTGGCCTTCTTAAGATCTCAGAAATTCACACAGACTCTGATGCGTCCATCCTTCTTCAAAATAGGCAAAATGTTGGCCACCCACTTTAGATACTCGGTTACCATAAGGAATCTAGTGTTGATCTATTTGGTGACTTCTTCCTTAATTTTCAGAGCCCATTCTGGCCGTATTCTTCTTAACTTTTACGTCACCGGTTTGTCATCGGGATACAATGAGATATGGTGTTGGACGATTTTAGGATCAATATCGGGCATATTCTCATAAGACCATGTAAAGATGTCATTGAATTCTTTTAATAAAGTTAATAATTATTCACGTTCAACTGAAAATAAAGAAGAACCAATTTAGATAATTTGTGGGTTAATTTCATTACCCATATTTATCGACAAAATTTATTTAATTATTGATTGCGCACACATTTCTTCTACTCTTTTTATTAAAACTTTTAATTCTTCGGGAACATCCCCTTTGAATTCAAATTCATCAAAAAGCGTACAAAATAAATCAAGCAAAGAAAAATATTAAGAACCTTTGTTTATTTCATTGATATCAAAGAGAGCAAGAATTACAAAATCGAAAGCAAAAGAAGAGGGTGCACAGGCAAACGGGGCCCTCAGACTCGACATCTAACTAATCTGAACAAACCAAAAACTTATAAGACTCAGACTTTGACTTGAGACTTGAATCATGCAAATTACAAAAATATAAAAACCAGCTGTGACATTCAGTTTTGGGACAACAGATGGAGGTGGGATGACCTTATTGTCAATGTGATCCTGAATTTCATAGCAGAATGTCATACAGTTGTCGGTCGAGTGTCCATAGCTCTAATGGTATGAGCAATATTGGGAGGAATCATAGTGTGGCGAAAAAGGGTTAAGAGGCGGCATTAGATCAAGAAGTTTTATTAGCCCTTTCTCGGTAAGTCGATTCAGAGCCGTAGTCAAAGAGATATTAAGGAAAGTGAAAACTCTCCTTGGCATTTTCAGCTGTGACGACTAGTTTTTTCTTGGAGGAGGTGATGAAGGTGATGAGTTCGGTCGATTTGATTGGGGGTTTAGCAAATTCACCTCGTTAAAGCGAGAAATGGAAGAGGTGGGTTGGTTTTTGTAGTTAGATGGGTTAGGTCTTCTCAACTTTTGGCTCAGCTCGGCCTCCTCGATATCACCAGACTAGATTGCGTCTTTTATCTGAACCTCGACATCAAACAACTGCTCAAATTTGGAGAGTGGCTGTGTGATCAGATAACACTTCAACAGGAGCTGAAGATTCTTGACTACAATCCTCACTTGTTCCTTTTATGTTAGTCAGTTTGTCATTTTAGCTGCCTTTCCTCTCCATCAGGTCAAAAAATCCACAAACGATTCCCGACCCTCATGTCGAGTGGTTTCAAGTTCTCGGGTGATTACATCCAGCTGGACATTGTAGCTATACTGATTGACAAACCCTGTGGCGATATTTTCCCATGTTCTCGTCTTAGTAACATTGAAATAAAGGAACCACTTTTAAGCTGCCCCTAAAAGAGATCGGTGAAATAACTGAGCTTTTAACTAATCATCGATCACCATTGGAGAGAGGGTACTGACGTACATTCTCAAATGAATTTGGGAATCTTTGATTCCATTGAACTTCTCAATTTTTAACATCTTAAACTTTTCTGAGAGCTTGGCGTTTAGAAATAGGCACAAACCTACCACATCCAGCATATATTCATCTACTCCTTTTGCATTCCTTAGCACCTTTTTCATCTTATTAATCTTTTTTGCTAGCGCAGATTTCTTGGACTGGGCCGTATTCTCTTCTTCTACCATGACCTAACGAGGAACCTGGGATGGTACGGCAACCTGTGGTCCATTCTGACCCTGATTATCACCCCAGAAATTCTCTCTATTTTCATTTGGGTCCTCTTGTTACTCATTCACACCCGAAAAAAATAGCTTGAATTGCTCGAATCTGTGTTTGACACTGAATCTAAGCATAAGTTTGTTATTCAACCACCTTTGTATCTCGGTAATCGCCCTCATCAGAGCTGCCAAGTTCACTTCGTTCTCTGCCATCTCAGACAGTTCCACTGCCTGCTTGAATACCCTGTAGAGTCTTTTTGTTACTGATTTGGCCCAAACATGCACTGAATGTTGTTCTTTCGACTCAATGATCTAAAATCGAAACAAACCTGAAAACTCGAAAGGAGAAAAGCAAGTATCAAAAGCTTCTCAAACAAATCCCCGATAACATATGGCAGAACAATTGACTGTGAGCAGCAAAATAGAAGAATGCCTCGGCCGGGTCCAGACTAACAAAAAACCAGAAAGCACATCTCCTAAAGAGCCCGAAAGAGAAACCTAAAAATCATACTAACCCTATACAAAAGAACATCGGGATAGAGGTTTAATCAAAGGTTTTACAAGAAAAATCAGAAAACACTCCGAGAGGAAAATAGATCTAAACCAAACGAAACCTTAAGCTAGAACCCAGACAGGAGTCCGAGAAAGGAAGAAAACTTAAACAAAACTATGGGTGCAAAGCTGATACCCCAAGTAAAGCCTCTGGGAAAGAGAAAGCTATCCTAAGCTAAAAACGAGGGCATCAGTCATAACCCGAGCAAAGCCCCGAAAAGAAACTGAGATGTTAAAACAAACCAAGGTTAATACCAAAACCTCGGTAAGAAACCAAGGGGGAAACTATTAAAACAAACAAAAGCCGAAAGCAAACCCGGGCCGAACCACGGGAGAGAAACTATCCTAAGCCAAACAAACAAGCAAAGGTCTTAAAGAGACACAAACAAAACATATAATTAAACAAAAACATTTAATCCTACCGGTTACGTTCTTAATGGGAGGGTTCTAAGTCACTATATGTAGAAAAAAGCCAATTTGGCCAACACTCTCGGTACCTTCTGAATAAAGTCAAGAATATACCTCTCATGCCTAGTCTGGTGCAGGACATAGTCTAACGGTACGCAATAACTCTTTTGCCGCACCTAAAGGAGTGTGCGGCCAAAAGGCTTGCCTGCCTCCCTAACATAGCCCCGAGACAATAAACTGACCAGGGTATCGGGTCCACCAAGCAGGAGGCTGAGAACAATGCAAATGAGTATTCGAATGCAAATGAGAAAGTCAAATTAAGAACCAATAATATCTTTAAGTCTAGCTCTCTTATTTGATTTTGTAAACCAGTCCCCAGCAAAGTCACCAAAAAATACTGTAGCGCCGAAATTTTGGTTAAGTTCAAAAATAAAGAATTCAAGAGTTATTTAGAAAACTTTTAACATCTTGAAAACTAAAAGAATTTGAAAACTCTTTTTGTGAAAAATAGATTCGTCACTTGATCTTTTAAAAAAATCAAGAAAAACAAAAAGGAACCACTGATCTTTAAAACGTTCAACCAGATAAAACAAAGGTTCGGGGACTAAGGTACCAATTGAGGAAGGTGTTAGGCACCCCGTTCACCCAATCGTGAGGCTGACCTCTACTAATCATTATTGGTTCTTAATTAGATTTCTCAAATATATACAAATACAAAAAAGTGGGGGCAAAGGGAGAACAATTGAAATCAAATAAGAAAATAGCATAACATAAGTACATAGAATGCCAATCAAGGTATAAAAAAATTCTAAATCCTATGGCAAGCAAATTCTATACTAAAAGATACATGATGCAAACCGCATGCGATACAATGAGATCATTAAGACATAGCTAACAAATCATAATCAATTTAAAATATGATACTAACGATGCATGCTAATGATCCCATTGTATTAGAAATACACCACATATTGTATACTGGAGGTTACATATTATTCACATAATACTAAAACAGCAAAACAGGCTACTGAAACAACACAAAGGTTGCGGCCGTAACATTGGATGTTGCGATCGCAAGGAAAGTTTGAGAAAAGGTTGCGGGCACAAGGATCAATGTCGCGACCGCAAACATGTGAGTGCTAAAACATTGTGGGCACAATATTGATTGTTACGACCACAAGGAATGTAAGCATTATTTTACTGAGTTTTGGTAAATAGTGTGTTGGGTGCAAACATATGATATGTGGAGTCAACTATGAAACGTAATCGAAGAAGAAATTAAAACTTATTCTAATAAAAAACATAACTAACACATGAAAATTTCAATAGAAACTAAAATTCTAGAATTAAGCATGCTAACAATGTAATTAAAAGCAATAAAATCTAATGATTATGATTATTTCAAAAAAATAATAAAGATGTAATTAAAACATGATTAATTTAATACTAACTAACATTTTAGAATTAAGCATGCTAACCAAGTAATCAGAAATAATACACTAACTAAATACTAATTAGGCTAATCATAAATTGAAATACGAAAATTAACCCAACCTCTCCATAGGAGTCGAAGGTGTCGAGAGAAAAATATCGAGGTCATGCAGGTATACATGAAACACGGTATCCGAATGTATCCTCAAGCCGTGGGGATGCAATGGCTGTTCCTTCAATCGCCGGGGAAATTCTCCAATTCCAGTACTCTGGGAGAGAAAGGGCAATAGTACGAGTTGGGGTGTGAGTCAATAATACAATAGAATACCAACGTCTCCGAATTGTACTTGATAAAGTGGCAGCGTATCGATGTCCAAAAGTATCCTCCTAAAATTGTACCGAAGGTACATATCTATAGATAACGCCAGCCAATGAGGTGGTGACATGTCCCAAGCTTAGAAGATGCTAAAGAGGTTGCGGTCATAAGATTTAAACATTGCGGTCACAACATTGAAGGTTGCAACCGCAAGGTTTGTTGGGGTTTCCACAGGTTTCTTGTTGCGGTCGCGACAAGAAAGTTTGCGGGCGCAAGGTTCGATGGTTGCAGGTGCAGTTACTTAGTCTAGTGAACAATTACGTTGCAAGGTTTGAAGGTTGCAGCCTCAAGGTTCGAAAGATGTGATCTTGCGGTTCGATTTCACGGAGTACTGGAATTGAATTATTTCCCAATGATCATTTAGAGACTTTGCGCATCATCCCACTCGGTTTTCATCATTGGATTCACTCGAATAAGCCTAAGATTCGACGGAGTCAAATTAGGGTGTCTACACACCTGCAGGGTTTGGCTCTGTTAAAACTTATATGCTTCCTTAAGGGGGTATTATCAATCCCAATTTTTTAAGACATGGATTCCATCAATAATTAATATTCGCCATATAATTAATATCACTATCCAACTCACCAGGATTATAGACCCATATAAAATCGCACCCTCTAATGAATCAAAATAACGAATATTAAATATGCACAAATAATAATTATTTTGAAATTAAGAGTATAAGTACTCATAATAATCATGGGGTGTTAATTAATTTATAAAGTTAGTATAAAAGTAATTACCCTAACTTGATCCCATTCAAAACACACAAAGTGTACTAGCACAATGAGTCGAAAAAATTATCGAAACAATTACCGTTTTCTGTAATCAAGACAGATCTACTAAAATATTATCCTACTGTCGTACCGATGGTGAGTCCAATTATATCTAAACTGTAAACTAAAAACTCATATTCTACAAGAACAAATAATTTAGTCTTTTGTGTATAAGCCAAACTCTGCACACCAGATTAAATACTATGTAGAATAAAATACACCAATACAAATCATTAAATAAATAATGAAACGCATGCATTGCTCATTAAGATTCTTATAAAATGATAAATTAATTTTATTAAAAAATAAAAATAATTAAAACCAAAATCAAGGTTTTTAGTATACAACCATAACAATCTCCCACTTATTCTCAAAACTATGTTGTCATACATTTGACTCCCATGCCCTCTACATGACTATCGAAAGTCTTAGCTGGTAAACTCTTTGTAAAAAGATCTGTAAGGTTGTCTGCCAATGCAATATTGGTCACGATTACATCACCTCTCTATACAATCTCTCGTATCAAGTGATATTTATGCTCGATGTGAATGAACACATATCGCAAGGTAAATTTTGAGAATCCTTATCTGACTAAAATCAGAGTATGTGTACCCTAAAGATACTAGTCCATCTACCTGGTAAACCGACAGATAATCTCTAGTCTTTTTCAGGTACTTAATTATATATTTTACCGTTGTTCAATACTCTTGTCACGGATTAGACTAGTATCTGTTAACTGTGCCAACGGCAAAATAGATGTCGAGTCTAGTGCAAAATATAGCATACATGAGGTTTCCTACTGTAGAAGCATAAGGAACCGCTTTTATCTTCTCTATCTCTTCAGTTGTCTTAGAACACTTATCTTTGGATAGAGTGATTCTATGCCCGAAAGGGAGAAACACTTTTATGAAATCCTGCATACTAAAATAAGTAAGGACTGTATCGATATAAGTAGATTGTGATAAGCCCAACATCCTCTGTTTCTGATCTCGCATAAGCTTGATTCTGAAGATGTGACCGGTATCTCTCAAATCTTTCATATTGAACTGGCTGGATAACCATATTTTTACCGAAGATAACACCCCCACATCATTTTCGATGAGTAAGATATCATCCACGTAAAGTACTAGAAACACTACCACGCTTCCATCACGCTTCTTATTCACACAGGACTCGTAAGGACTTTGATCAAAATGATAAGACTTAATGACCTTATCAAACCGAGTATTCCAAGACCTAGATACCTAGTTAAGTCCATAAATAGATCTCTTAAGCTTGTACAACGTGTGCTCCTAGCCTTTTTATGTAAAACTGTCTAGTTGTACTATATAGATACACTCGTCAATACTTTCCATTAGAAAAGCTATCTTGACGTCTATTTGCTAAATTTCGTAATCAAAATGAGCCGCAATGGATAAAAAAATTCGAATAGACTTAAGTATGACTATCGGCAAAAAGGTCTCCTCATAATCGATTCCCTTCTTTCTAAGTTAATCCTTTTACAACAAGCTTTGCTTTGAAGGTTTTCATCTTTCTGTCTGCACCTCTCTTCCTCTTATAGATTCACTTGCATCCGATGGATTTTATCCCTCCAGGTGGTTCTACAAGTTTCTAGACCTGATTAGAGTACACATACTCCATCTCTAAATTCATAGCCGTTTGCCATAACTCTACATTTTTATCTTGGAGTGTTTTATTATAGTTGCTGAGTTCAGTATCTAGTTCTTATGGGATCTTGTCAAAAGACTCTCCCAAGAACATATACCAATTGGGTTGACGAACAATCTTCCTACTACGACGAGGCACTACCTGTATCTGTGTACTAGTAGTGACACGCTGTGCTGATTCTGAACCCTGTGCACCATTACCCACAAGCTCCTCTAGTTGTGAAACCAGCATGTTAATGGTAGCACCCTTATTTGGTTCAGGATATGCACGTGTTCCGATAATCCTCCCACTATGACGAGGTAATGGGATATCGATAATAGTTCCCAGTGGCGCTTCTACCATACTATTGGTATTCTCTTTCAGCTCTTCCAGAACATTTCTACTCTTGGGCTTGTGGTCCATTACATAATTCTCTTCCAAGAATTGAGCATTGGTACTGACAATGACCTTCTAATTCTTAGAATTATAAAATAAACCACCCTTAGTTCTCTTAGAATTTTCAATAAAGAAACAAACTTCTGTTCTCGATTTCAACTTATCCGTATTCCCTTTTAACACATGTGCTAGACACCTCCAAATCCGAATATGTCTTAGACTAAGCTTGCGCCTGGTTCACAATTCTATGGGAGTAGAAGGTACTAACTTAGAAAGTACCAAGTTCAGAATATAGCAGATGTCTCTAATGAAAATTCCCAAAATGAATCAGGTAAGTCCGAATAACTCATCATAGACTTCACCATCTCCATAAGAGTTCTATTCCTTCTTTCTGCTACAACATTCTGTTGTGGAGTACCCAGTGCAGTCAACTAGGATGTAATTCTCTCCTCTGACAAATAGTCTCTAAACTCTCCAAAAAGATACTCGCCACCACGGTCAGATTGAAGTATCTTGATACATTTTTCCAGACGCTTCTTCGCTTTCGCCTTAAATGCTTTGAATTTCTCAAAACATTCAGACCTGCAGAGCATCAAATAAATGTACCCATATCTTGACTAGTCGTCAATAAAAGTGACAAAATACTCAAAACATTCTCTAACTTGGATAGTCATAGGTTCACATACGTTAGAGTAAAATAGTTCTAATGGTTCTTTAGCTCTATAACCTTTACCCGAAAATGGCCTCCTAGTCATTTTACCCTCCAAGTAGGATTCACAGACTGAAAGTGCTTCCATTTCTAATGAACTCAAAGGACTATCTTCAACTAGTTTATTTATCCTTTAGATTAATATGATTTAGGCGTAAGTGTCAAAAATACATTTGGTTCATTAAAGAAGATTTATTTCTCTTAAATAGTGAATTAGATGTATTATTCAATTTATTTAATTGTATTGTAGGAGAGGCTAGAGTAATAAAATAAAGATCATCCACCAATTTACCAGAATAGATAAACCGTTTATTATCCTTAATAGCCAAAGAGTTATTAGAATAAACCAAATATCCGTCTTTAACCAATTTAGAAATAAAAATTAAATTTCTTCTAATTGAAGGTACATAAAGACAATTTCTTAATATTAAAACCCTATCTCTACTAAAATTGAGAGTGACATCTCCCACGGCAACTGTTGTCACCCTTGTATTATTGCCCATGTGTAGGTAAATCTCTCCATCACTAAGTTATCGGATTTCCTGGAACTTCTACAATGAATTGCAAACATAATTAGTGACTCTCGTATGAACAAACCAGGTACTAGTAGATAACACCGCCAAATATGTTTCCACAGCTAATGAACAGATATTACCTTTGTTGTTTTTCTTGCCAAGATAAACTAGACATAGATTTTTTCAGTGTCGGGTCTGATTGTAGTGAAAACATCTATTTTTCGTCTTTTTCACACAAGTAAATGGCCTACTAACTGCCTAGGAAACCAGGTTACCCTGTTTCTGAATTTTTTTCTTCTTCTTACCTTTCGGCTTAGAGAAAGAACACTTTTGAAAAACAAACACATTTTCTGACTTCCTAAGAATACCCTCGGCAGCTAAAGCTATATCGAGATTCATTTTTCAGTCAACATAATTAGAACTCATAAGTTTGTTTTTTTTTTAGTATAACCGCGAGTGAATTGAAAGCCATTTTAATCATGAGAATCACATAATTAAAATTATTAATTATGATGCGCAAAAATTTTAAATTTTATTTTAAAATTGGTTCCCTCTACCATTTTTAAAAAAATTCACTAGCAGCCTGGTACACCGTAAATAGCATACCTCAATTGGAATGATGTTTACTACTTATTATTTGTCCAGACAGGTCAATTCCTATTAATTTTACTATCTATGCAATAGATCTTACCAAGTAAAATTAAACAGCTAACGTAGTTTTGGTCCAATAAATAATAGCAGTAACTCAGATGAAGAGGATACTATTAATTACAACTAAGTATATACCATCATTTAATTCTGAATCAATCGCTTCGCAATAAACCCTTCATTGCGAAGTGATTCACACTAACAATTACGCAGAATTATTTCTAAAGGAGGTTCATACTAGCGATCTCGAAATTAATTCTACCTGGTGGAGAGAAAGACCCTAAGGCCAATATGCAAAATTAATTACATCACCTACGAACTAGTGATGGAGGTCATGAAATTTATCTATAAATAAATTTTCTCACCCACTTAGTTTTTAAAATATTTTTGAGAGTAATAAAATATGTTTAATTAAAATAAATTTATAATTTTCGAAAATCACATGTTGTAAAATATTCTAATTTTTAAACCATCTTTACGTATTTTTATATGTAACAAATAAAAATTTTAAATTCTATTTATTTAAAAATAATTTTAAATAAAAACGAAAAATTTTATTTTATTTTCTCGATACACATATTTTGAAAAAAATAATTTATTAAAATTAAATTCTTTTTAATTAATTCAAAAAAAATCAAAATTAACCGTCACGTTTTTCCAAGATATTCGATTTTTAAAAAAATCATCTTCAAACATGTTTTTACCTTACGAATAAAATATCTAAAAAAAATTTTAAAAAAATAATTTTACATAAAGAAAATTTTATTTTATTTTTCCATTATATTTTTTTTAAATTAAAAGAATTAATTAAAATTGAACAAAATAAATAAATCAAAATAAAAGCATTCATGCATTTAAATAAATAAATACATTAAATTCCTTCTTTTATGGTCGATCTATAACTCTTTAACCAAAGAGTTTCTATTCATCCAGAAAATCTGCACTACAATCAAAATTAAAATTCTAATCTACTGATCATGTCAGAACTTTGCAGCCAACAAGAAACTTTGTAATATTCAGCTTCTACAAATCATAGTCCCCCAAAAACACTGTTGCCGCCGCCTGCCATGCACTACCACCGTGCCACACCGCCACGTGCACTGCGCTGCCTGCCATGCACCACCACCGCCACGTGCACCGCGCCACCTGCCATGCACTATCACCGCGCCACACCGCCACGTGCACCGCGCCGTGCGCGCGCTTTGCCCACGCCGCTCCATGCTTTGCCGCTGGGGTAGGCTTTCTAATTCCAATAACTAGGAATTGCTGCGGCACTTGAATCCTTGATGAATCCCAACATAATTATATTGAATCCCAAGAGAATTCCATGGATCATGAATGATAACATATCCACGTGGATTTAAACATTATTTTGATATGGACCACCGAATCAATGCTTGCTGTGGCTTTATTCATGCACTAATTTCAGAACTTGAACATGCATTCCATTTGGTTTCATTATGGCATGATAATCCCATTCCATAGTGACTTTATAATTCTTGGTGATGAATTATCCTCAGGCTTTACGGATTGGCATTATCTTGAAAGATACACTTGGCCTTAGCATGATAATCCCATAAGCCTTGAATCCAAACCGCGACAACAAACTTTTTTCGACCTTTTTTTTTCTTTGTTCTTCATTTCTTTTTTCGATTACATACAATTAAAAAAAATACAAGAAGTAAAAATTAAAAATTAATTATTTTTACATTGATTTTATGCCTTTAAGAACTTCACTGTCAATCTACCACAATCAACTTCAATCAACCTTCATTATTAAAAAAATAATTTAATAATCATCATTCAAACCATGTAATCAAACATACAAAATAAATAATAATCATTAAAAGCCGTGATTAGATTGCCTGCAAAATCGAGTTAGCACAATCTAAATCTATCCAAATCCATGATAAAATCATACATAATCAAAGACGGATCTGATACAATTGTTGGGGCAAACTGGCAAACTATCAAAATCCTAAGATTATGTTTATAATTTTAATAAAAAATTAATTGGACATACTCCAGATTAAAACACTTTGATATCAAACAATCAAAATAAAATCCGATAATACTCTCAAAGTTAGTTTAAGGATTATACCTTCCGAAATCTGGTTAGATGATTTCGATTGTTGTAATAATTTTCAGTCAATGATCTATCACGATTTTTGACTTTCAGTCAAATTTTCGACACAAGCCTTCTGTTGTATTCCTAAATGTTAAACATAAACAAAGTGTGAGTTTTGATCTACCGTGTTCTTCAAAACCTTCTTGAATAGGCTTAGGATCTTCGAAGAACGTGAAAATCCCAGTCACCTAATTACTAACTGAATAATATGAATTAACCTATCATGTTTTATAACAGCATATAAATAGACTATAGCAGGAACCAGTGAAGTAAATAAGACATAGGTTTTCAATGTAATTATGAAATCATGCCTCAACCCAGAGGCAATTTCATAAAAACATAAATTATAATTCATTCCACTAAAAAATTATAATTGTACTCAGCTTTATTCTCAAAATCGTAGTATTCGAGATTATGTTATTAAATGCTTAATTATTCTCCACACATTAAGATTACAGATACCCATCGATTAAATTAAATTACTAACAATTACATTTAATTGGCTTCTTTGAAAATTTTTTAAATCCTTCTGCTTAACTTATTTGACTACTGAATTATAAAATTTACTTACAAGGTTTAGCTCAATCAAAGCTTATAAGTTTCCTTAAGGGGGTATGTGATATTCTGATATCCTACATCGGAAAGGAAGAGAGAGTTTCTAGGTTATAAAAAAAAAATATTTGACCCTTACATAACAACGAGGTCTTTACCCAAGGTGGTAGATGTGAGACCCCAACCCGTTTCTTTTTGGAATGATTCAAGTGTTTAAGGTATTAGAATTACCTTTTTGACCTCGGTGATGTTTTAGAGACATGTTTGGCTTAGTTCGGGGCTATAAAACATGTTTCGTCATCAAAAATAGTTTGAGAAAAATTCCAGTGAGGATTCAGTCGACTAAGGGGGTGAGTTTAGTCGACTGAGTGGACTTTTTGGTGGTTCAGTCGACTGACCTGGAGGGTCCAGTCGACTGACCTGTGTCGGTGGAAAATTTTTGGATTTCCAGAAGCTTTTCAGTCGACTGACCAGGGAGGTTCAGTCGACTAACCTGAGATATTTTGGGTGTGGCTTATAAATATCAGTGTTTGGAGATATTTTGGGATATTTTCATCTCAAATATGGTTTTCTCTCTGCCTTCTCTTTAGATTTCTGAGGGCCAAGGGCTCGGTTTTCAGCCATTAGATTGCGGATTCTTGGTGTTGGTGCCGGGAGCTTCGCATCTATCTGGACAGAAATCCCGTTTCGTCAAGGTTCAATTTTTGAGACGTCGAGCTTTTGGCACAACGAGGTAGGAATCTAGACCCTATTGTTGTTAAAGGGTGTTTCATGTAATTATATGTGTTTTCACCGGGTAAAAAATACATTAAATGACATATTTATGTTTACACCTTGATATTTCAGGTAAAAAGTATATTTTTTTCTTTTCTTGGTTTATTACATCATATGGCTTGTGGATGTTGGGTTTTCAAAGAGTGTTCTTGAAAACAGTGAAAATTGTGATTTTGTGAAAAATCTCGACAAATCATGTTTTGGAGGTTTGGAGCTAACCCTTGGGGTTGAGGCTCAGTTTTGAAATGTTTTGTTAAAAATGGAGAAAAACATTCTGAAATATTTTTGTTTGATCTCCATGTTGATGGACGGATCTATATATACATGTTTAATGTATATTTGTGAAAATGTTTTCGTAGTTAATCTACGGGTCAATTTTTAAATGATTCTCTAGATGTACCAGGATAGCGGGGATTTGGCACGAGTTGCCCTCGGTGGAAGTCCAGAAACGTGCATAGAGTAGGTCCCTTTGTCCTTTAGAATAATTCCTGTAAAGGTCGTAGGTGCTTTTGTCCTTCGATTTTAGTATGTAAAATCAGCAGTTACGTTGTGGTGCTCCGTATAGATCTTGTCATTACCTAACCAGTCATAAGATGTTTAGGAATTGGGTAATGGGTAAGAGTCTATAGTTGCTACCTCTGTCCCTTTGTGACGGAGTCGGTACATAGGAATCATTTTATCTTTTCTCCTCGGAGGTGTGGCCTGAGTGGAGCATACAGTTTTATTAATGATTATATTATTTTCCTCGGCTGTGTGTGTTCCGAGTGAAAAATATCTTTTCTCATTCCTCGGTGTGTGATCCGAGTGGAAAATAACATTTTGGTTACTGCTTTTCTTTAACTGTGAAAACATTATTTGCATTGTTGATATGCATGGTTTTGAGGATAGAAATGTGGGGTTTTATGAATTAAAACCGTTTTGAGGCTCGCATTAGCCTGATGAAAAACTTGTGATTTTGGGTTTGAAAATTATTTTTGGCTCCTGTGGTTGAGCCTGTATGCTTATGATTACATAACCTGCTTTATAGCTTTATAGTTAGTTTCTATTGGGCTTCGGCTCACGGTGTGGGATTTTTGCTGTGAAACCTTTTTCAGATAAGCGTGGTCTCGTAGGTTGAGCCGGTGGTGCCCGAAGTTGGCTGATGACAAGACCCTGTTGTCTTGTTTTGTTAGGTAGTTTATACCTTTCTGTATATGTTTTATGTTTAGAAATAACATGATGTAAAACATATGTAATGATTATGGTTGTATGCATGTTCTAATTCTTTCGAGAGAATCTTGGATTGGTTGTTATTTTTTGTAGTACCTTACTATGTTTTTCGTTGTGGGTTCAACGGTTTACAAATGGGATTTTCAAATGATTTAGACTTCATTCAAAACGTTTTGGCTTCGAGGGAGATTTTGAAAGGCCTAAGCTTCTTTTAAAAGGAAAAGATTTTTTCATCTCAAACTTGTGTTTTGTTTTAAAGGCTTGGCTTCTGGGGCCAAAATCGTAGTCTTTGAGCTACTCTTTTAAATTAAATAAACCCTCGGTAGTACACTTTTATAAAAGTTTTAGCCTCGTTTGGGCTTTAGGGTTTTTATCCTTTTGTTTGGGCAGTTTTGGTGGTTATCCGGTGGCTTTTTGCATGACCCGAAATTTGGGGTATGACAATAGAGACCCTAGCAAAACTCAGTTAAGCGTGTTCACGTTGAAGTAAAGCAAGGATGGGTGTGTTATGGTTGGTATACTAAAAATTATGTGTTTAGTATTTTATTTTATTTTTAATAAAATTAATTTTTTATTTTATGAAAATCTTAATGAGCAGTGTATGTATATCATTTCTTTAATATTATGCATGGATGTCCTTTATCATATGCAGTATTTAATTTGGTGTGTAGAGTACAGCTTACATACAGAAGATCAGATTTTAAATTCTTACAGAATATAAGTTTTATGTGTACAATTTAGATGAAAATAGACATACCATCGGTACAACAGTAGCACATAATTTTAGTAGGCATATCTTGATTACAAAAAAAAAATTAATAACGTCGTCTATTGTTCTAACTTTCTATACTAGTACACTTTGTGTGTATTGAACAGAACACATTGGGATAATTAATTTTACTCACTATATAAATTAATTCACACCCCAAGGTTATTATGAATAGTGCTTATACTCTTAATTCTGAAATAATTATTGATTT
>JAULJZ010139667.1:0-10642 GCA_032270985.1 Heliamphora pulchella | reverse complement strand
ACCTCAGACCCCTCAAGCCCTCACCGTCCTAAACTACGTCACAACCGCCGCCCCCAACCTCCCAACCTCGCCGCCCCCGGTGGCGCCGCTCTGGAACAACTACACCCACAGCAAGCAATTCACCACCAAAATCCTATCCCTCCTCGGCTCCCCCACCCCTCCCGCCGCCTATCACCGCCGCATTACCCTCCTCAACACCCAGAACTACGTCGACGGATTCACGAAATGGGCCATCAACAACGTCTCCCTGGTCTTGCCGGCCACCCCGTACTTGGGCTCCATCAAGTACGGGTTAAACAACGCGTTCGATCAGAAGAAACCGCCAGAGAATTTCCCGGGAGATTACGACGTGATGAAGCCGGCGCCGAATCAGAACTCGACGGTCGGGAGCTGCGTTTATTTCTTGAATTTGAACAGCACGGTGGACGTGATTCTTCAGAACGCGAACGCGCTGGCGGTGAACACCAGCGAGATCCACCCGTGGCACCTCCACGGCCATGATTTTTGGGTGTTGGGGTACGGGGAAGGGAGGTTTTCCGGGGAGCAGGAGGGGAGGTTGAACCTGAAGAATCCTCCGATGAGGAACACCGCCGTGATTTTTCCGTTCGGGTGGACGGCGCTGAGGTTTGTCGCCGATAATCCGGGAGCCTGGGCGTTCCATTGCCATATAGAGCCGCACCTGCATATGGGTATGGGGGTGGTGTTCGCCGAAGGCGTTCACCTCGTCGGAAAGATTCCAAAAGACGCTTTAACGTGCGGTTTGACGGGGAACATGTTCGCCGGCGACGGCGGCAACCATACGTGATGTTTGTAATTTGTTGCAGTCCATGAGTGTCGGATTGATGTTCAGAGTTCTTTGGAAATTCATTTTCGTCAAAAGCTTCCGAAGATGCATTTCCAAACAACAACTTTGTCTTCGTTCAAGTTTTTCGCTGCTTCAAATGGTTGCCATCATGCGTCGATTATTGTAAACTTAAAAAACTGAGAGATTTTAAAGATATCAAACGTAGTTGCCGAAGAGTAGAACATTGTCCGAGAACCGGTTGGCATTGAGCATTTTGGAAATTGTTGGCGATTTGGAAAGATGCTTTTAGCTTGGACTAAAAAGGTCTCGTGATTTTTCTTTTCCGAGTTTGTTTTTCATGATTTTTTTATATTTTAATTTAAATTTTTTATTTTTTTGATTTCTTGTAAAGAGATAATTCTAAAAAAATGCTCGTTAAAGCCAATTTTAAAAAAAGTTTAATAAAAACAAAAAAAAACTAAAAAAAACGCCAAAAGCCTGCTAGTTGGTTTTTTTTATCTTATATGAATTTTTTATTATGTTTTGTTCAAAAAATTTTATTTTTCTATTTTCTCATGACGAGAGCAATCTAGAAAATACACTCATTTGGACTAATATTTAAAATTTTTTACTAAAAATAAAAAAATATTACAAAAAAAAACTAGTTCAAACACAAACTTATTATTATTATTATTTTTTTGAAACAACTGTTTATTTTGATGTGTCTCGTATTGAACAATATATTAATTAAGGGTAGTTTGAAAATAAGATATCCCATGGGACTAAAAAAAAGTTAGTCCAAACACAAGTTTTGTATTTTTTTTACTTTTTGTTAAAATATCTAATACATTTTTGTTTTTTACTTTTAAATTGTAGTATTTTAGATATTAGCACTGCTTTTCTATTGAGCAAAGTTGACATTTTAATTAAGAGTATTAAAGTAATGTTACTCAAATAAAAAGTTTAGTGTATTTGGTATAGGTATAGAATTTTTTTCTTGGAAAAATATATATTTTTAAAGCAAATTAGCTTTTTAAAGAAACCAAATGGGATACCTTAAAAAGCTAACCTTTTGTAAGAAAAACTAGTTTTTTAAATAGCCCAAACATGGCCTTAGTATCTGTTTTAGGATTTAGCCAAATTTTCTCTATAAAATTTAAATAGCACTTTGGGCCTTAAAATTGCTTTTCAAGTCCGCAGAAAAAAAATGCCGAATGACTAATGAATGGTCTTTTAAAATAAAGTCGAAATGGCCCAAATCTTTAAAGCCCAAAACTGGGATGCAAATTTATCCCAGTATCACAAATGTTTGATGGCGTTGAAATAATTTATGGCAAAAGGAAGGTTGTTTAGTATCGTTGAAATTAGTAATTTTTAAATTAAAATTTATAATAGAAATTATAAGTATTTGATAATTGTGTTAACTTATAGTTAAAATAAAAAAAAAATTTATAATTTACAACAGAAGTTGTGAGTATTTGGAGAAAATTATAGCTTATTATTAAAATTAATAGGAAACTAAAAATTGACAATAAAAACTTTTTCAAACACCCCCTTAATTAAATCTAGAGCCACCATGGCATAAACATAATTTGCATGCAGAAGTTCAATACTAAGAAGCATGTCAAGGAGGAGCCTTGACAGCTCAGTGGTTCACAGGCTCAATATAAGCTCTTCACCCAGTGGTTAGTGGTTCGAGTCCCTCCTTTCTCATTCCCCCCTCCTCTTTCCTCCCCTCCCCGCTACTCCTGTACTCTCGATAAAAAAAAAAAAAAGTATGTCAAGGTTCTACAATATTAGGAAAAAAAAAACACAAAAAACAAAAAGCCCACCACTCCTTTAAAGCAAAAGTCAAATTCAAAGTGATTTACTTGTTTTATTTAAAATCAAGTACAATGTGAAATCAAATGAGTTCTTCATTTATTGAAAAACTAAAAAAATTAAATTAAATGAGTTCTTCAGTTAATGAAAAAATAAATAATAATAAAATCAAGATATTTTCTTGAATTACGCTTGGTTTGATTATGAGAAAAACTTGCTTCCAAAATTATTTCGGACTTGTCGTCCTGAGTACATAGACAGTTCACTTGACGGGTGTAGTATAATTGAAGTGAATCTCAAGTTTTATTTAAATTATTTTTTTCGTAAAATAAAATTTAATTTTAAATTAAAATTTTTAAATTATATTTAACTTGATTTCAAACCGATCATAAACACAATTGGGTTTGTAAGCAACTCTCAACTTGAGAAGTGCGGTCACAATCAAAATGAATGCTAAATTTCTACTTAAAACTAAAATTTTAAAAATAAATTTAAAATGTAATCAAGTCCTTAAACTACGTGATTGTGAATTCTAAAATTTTACTTAAACAAAATTTTATAAAATAAAATTTAAATAAATTTAACTTTTTTAAGAACCACACTGACTTGATTTTAATTTAAAATTAACCTTGAATTGAATATGTAAGTAACCCATTTAAATGAGTATAATCACAAACCTAAAAAAAAAAATCTAAATTTAACATATAATTGGTAAAAGAGTGATTTTTGAATTCTTAAATTATTAAATGAACCTTCAAGGTTCACGAAAAAATAAATAAATTCTTTTTTTTAGTATTAAATTCTAATTTTAAACTTTCAAATAATAAGTCATCTATCCATTATAAATCAAATGATAAATATACTTACAAAATTTCCAAGCTAAAAATGAAAAACTAAAGTAAATCTAATTTCTTTTAAAGAATTACAAGTGACTTCATTAATCTAGACTAACTTTGTGTCCAACACACACGTACACACACGTACTTAGGGGTTAGGTCTTGATTGGCAATCTTAGTTTTTTTTTTTTAATTTTTTTGACTAAAAATACTCAAAAGTCAAAATTGCCAATTTGGCAAAAAAGCAAAAACGCCAAAATATAAAATTAAAATATAAACTCTCAGAATATTCTATTTAAACACTAACTACTTTTAAAATACAATAATATTCCTTTTTTATAACTTATCTACTACTAATATCAATTACATATAAATGTTAATAGCAAATATATAGAAAGGTAAAATTATTCACTTTGAATAAAAAATATAAAAATTAGCTTAAAAGTTAAGTTCTCAAATAACCTAATTTAAACCCAATTTAATTTTTTGACTAAAAACACAAAAACGAAAAAATTAACTTTTAAGTTAATTAGTTGCTAATCGAGCCCTTAAACCACTTATTCCAATAGCTGCAACTACAACTATTGTAATTATTTTTTATATGAATAATAGAACAGGAGACAATAAAATAGTTGAAATTAAAAGAAGTTTTTTTATGCATTAAGAGATGCATTTAATCTTTAAATGAGTTCAACCTCTATAATAAAAACTTGTGTAACACACGAATAAAATTATGTTAAATAATAAAAATTAAAGTTTTGGTTAACATTAACATAAAAAATTAGCTTTTTTATTTATTTAACATTGAAGGAAGAGAATCCAGTTAGTGCCGAAAAATCATGGCCTTTGTATTTCAACACTTCACTGCGACTATAATAAAATCAAGAGGCTCACTACTAGAAAGTTGTCGGGTTAACATGCTCTTGTGCTAATTCTTCCCAAATAAGTTTAAAAGTCATTATCAATGAATTTTCGCGCCTTTTGCCAAGCATTTGGCTTCTCTATAGTCCACATACCACATTGTGAACTACAGCACACAGTTATTGTTAAGATTTAATTACTAATTTTTGAACGCAAATAAAAACAAATATTTACATATAAAAACAAAAATAATAATCAACATAGAGAAATTATATGATTTGGCCCATACCGTCCTACGTATACGAGAAAAAGAGTAAATATTCTACTACGTTGTATGTAAAAGGGTTTAATCGCTCTTTTTCTCTCTACCAACTAGTCTCTCTATTATTCTCACTCTAACCCTAAAACTCCATCCGGTGTTCTATTTATGGGCATACCATGAAACCTTAAAAGTCCATAAGTTCATATAATTATAAACTTTATATAAAATTGATTTCTAATGGGCACCTAATCCTACCGTAACCCAATTAGATATAGACAAAAAAAAATGAGCCATGTAGAATCTAAGACATTCTTCCCGTTATAGAGCATGAGTTTCACTTCGGTTTCACTTTGAATATCCAAACCCTCACCTTATTACTTTCCAGTATAATAGATCGCCTACATAAAATATTAAGATGATCAGATATTGTTTGGAGTATTAACAAATTACATTTAAAGATATCTGATCAATTCAATTTTTTATATAAGTAATTTATACACTGAGAGCAATAAAATGAAGAATTTAAATTATTAAAGTGGGACTGAGGCGCGAGTTCAACGCGCCAAAAACTACATCGTGCAACCTGATTTCAAAATTGCGAAAAAAACTTAATCATTTCGCGTTAGTGTTTAATATGGCCGGCCCTGAGATTTAAGCCATAAAATCATTGCTTTAGGCCCCCAAAAGAGATTGAAAATAAGGGCCCAAATTTTAGTGTATGCATGCATAAATAAAATATTGGGTAAATTACATTTACCTCCCTTGACCTTAATTGAAAATACAAGGATTTCCCTTGAGGCTTCTAAAATTACACTGACATCCTCTATTAGTCATTTCAAATACACGGCGTTAACGAAATGTGTTTTTTTACAATTTTACCCCTCAATTAAATAATAATTTTTTAACCAAATTTTTATTTTAAAAAATTTGAAAATATTCTTCACAAAACATATGATAAGTGAAAAAAATATTTTACATTTTTTAATCAAACCAATTAAAAAATTATTCTTTTTAGGTTTTTAATCAATTTATGTCATGAAATGTGAAAAGTAAAGAATTAAACATTCAAACTAAATACGCGGGACTTTTTACGTGAAAAACTCAACTTGGGTAAAAAATTACGAGATTAATCTAAGTTCAGGTAAATCAAGCATTAACCAGTTGAACAGTTATAACACCCACTTACAGATTTTGATCGAATCCTCAATCCACACGTCTTAAACTATTTTGCCGAATCTACGTGCACTGTTCTCCGCTTGATCACCGCAGCAACAAATTTTCGAAACTGTCACTCTAGTAAAATCTTTCGTCGGAACTTAGAACGACGTCTAAGATTTGTCAAGAACAATCTTCGAATGTTGAAGCATGACAAATGCTTCTGATTGACTTTAGAGTTCTGAGATATGAAGTTCATAAGCTAATCTCGTACCTAGTCTATGGTCCTTTATATAGGCCTCAAAACTAGACAATTGGAGTTTCGATCCAATTAAAACTGCATGGGGTCTGCTTGAGTACACTTGGGACCGCTCGAGTAGTCATGTACTAAATTTGTTATACTTGCACGATCCTGCTTCATTGACTTGTACCTTCAGTTTCTTATGTTATACTTCAGCCTTCTAACTTGAATAAAATTCTGATTAATGAACTCTAATCCAATTAGAACACAATAAATAAGGATCTCATAAAATCTAAGATTTATTATGCAATTAAAACTCAATAAACATATCCTAATCCAACCATAAGAATTCTAGTCAACTTAGGAGTTTTACAATTACAATACAACCTGAATTGCCATTAAAATAAAAGAATTAAATTTAAATAAGATAATAAATTCCAAACAATCTCCCCTTTAGTAATTCCAAGTAAATACAAAAGCTCTTAACCACAACAGATACATAATCTTCAAGTTGTAATCTTTCAAAAGTACTCTTTATACAATCCTGATTCAAGCAATTTTTTTTTGCTTTATTCTTCATCTCTTGACCAAAAAAACACTGACCATTTCTTGAAAAAAATCAAGTTAATAGAAATCATTAGAAAAACAGTTTAAATTAGATATGTTTTAATCCAAGCCAAAATTCAAATTTTATTCCAATCAAAAAAAAAAAAGTCCCAATTAAACCAAAAACATTTCTCCCCCTTTTTGTGTATAGCCATGAAGTGCAGTTAAGAAACACCACGAAAAATTTAAAGAAATAATCCCATTAAACTGTTTTTTTTAAAACAATATTTATAAACTCCTCCCTTTTTAACAAGAATATAATAAAATAAATCATTTTAACATTCAAACAAAAATAAATAAATAAATCATTCAATGAAGATCAAAGTTTATTGAATTTTGAAAACAAAAACGAACTTAAGGTTAATGTCACGAGGAAATTAAAAAAAACTCAGGCAAGAGATCGTACTATATTTTTTTTTTCAACATTCAAGTTCAATCCTTATGTATGATCGATATCCATGAAACATATTTGAATATTTTTAAGAATTTTTACACTTTTGAAGTCAAATCAGATAAATTCTCAATGTATATCCGTTGAAGAAAGACAGAAACTCTCCCTCAAAAAAAAGTTCTATTTTATTTATTATATTTTTTTGCATTTTTTTTTCGCTTTTTAACGACGGCTTTCACACTAATACGATCTAAAAGATAATGCTCATATAGGTAGCTATTTTTCCAAACATGTTATTACAATAGCATGTGTGGCGGCTGTCACACTAAAACGAATGAAAAAAAAAATTGCATAGATAACCATTTTCTCAAGCATTATATAGCAATAATATGTTCTTTATTGAGAGAGGAGAAATGGAGAGATAAAACAGACGAGGGTGGTAGTAGACATCAACGTCAACAGAGGGATTTTACCACTATGATCAATTAAAAAGCGTTCTTTTAAAAAAGGTTCCAATAAAAAAATTGAACACGAGTTTAGAGATCTTTTATTTGAGAAATAATTAAGTAGATTCAAAATTATGAATTTTTTAACCTTTTATTGACAAAAACCAATAAGACAGTTTTTAATTTTTGATTTATATCATAAAAGTTGACATACTTTAAATTAATCGAGTTTTTCAAGTTTTTGAAAGTAAAAAGAACTATTAAAAAAATATTTACATATATATATAAAACCTTTTTTAAAGAGAGAAATAAATATTATTTCGAGACACATGTTGCAGTTGGAGTGTTTCTAAAGATTTTGTCAACAAGTCGATTTTTTAAGACACTTTGAACTACATTTCGAATCAAGCCTAATATTCTAACCCAAACAGATCGAATTTTAGGTAAGGATATCATGGGGGTGGTGGGTTTCTGGTCAAAATGAGCTTTCTTCCAGTTAACCGCTCGAGCATTTGACTGCTAGTGAGCAAAATTTTGAGATTTCAGCTTTCTACAACAGGGTTTAATGTATCCCAATATTCCACAATGATGACAAAATATGGATAAATTTTTTAGGATTTTTTTTTTGACTTTGGTGAATATTTTTGAAAAATATTTTTTGACATTTGATCCTTGACTTGAACAGAATTTTTAAAAATATTTTGATCAGAATTTTTTGAAGCATTCACAGCTTTCACAAAATTAATTTCACCTGAGTTTTTTGAGATAGAAGAATTTTGAATATACCCAAGTTCGGATCAATCTAACGCCCCTTTTTGCACACTAAAACTTTCTTCCAAAGTTAGAGAATATGCATTCAACTTCTCATGCACAGCATTAGAAGAACTAAGATCTTTTTACAAATTTAAAACTCTTGACTCAAGTAATATTTTTGATTCAATATTTTCATGCAAATTTTTCTCAAGATTAAAAATTTTATTTTTAAAAAACTTTGCATGATTCAATTAAACCATCTCTTTCTTTTTCAGCAGTATTCAATTTTTTTTGTTAAAATGACTTTATAAGTTTTTAATTGACTAATTTTAGATAAATTCTCAGATAATTTTTGTTTTAAATTTTTTATTTTTTTTCAATATTTTTTATCTTTGTAGTTAATTTCAAATTCATTTTAGTCAATTTATAACTTTCATCATACAATTTCTCATATACATGTTAAAGGGATTCACTATCTTCTTGTTCACAATCAGATTCATCATTATTGTTAGCCCTAGGGTTTTTTTATTTTAATTTTGATGATTTTCATAATTTATTTTTTAAAAATAAATATATTTAAAATAATAATATTTTATATTTTTAAAATGAAAGTGTTAACACATTTTGATCAATTAAGTTAACGCGTTAAGCCAAAAGAAATAACTTTTCTATCAAAATGATTAAAACACTTAAGTACTCTTGCATAATTTTTTTTGTGTTGAACCCAATTAAAAATTAAGTCAAACACTTTTAAAGTAAAGTATACTTGAATCATATCAAGTATGTCAACACCTATTGAACAAATGGTTTGACACCTTAACAGTTTTGTAAAGTCATTTTTCAGGTATCAAAGTTTAGTGTCGACACAAATAAGTTTTGTGTCAACACCAAAGAGCCGAAGCTCTTAGGACTCAAAATGAGTCAACACAAATTATATTTGTGTCGACACAAAAGTGCTTCACACTTTTGGTATTCAAAATTTTGGGTTGACAAAAATGAAAAACGTGTCGACACAAAACAACCAAGGGCACCTACAGATTTTGGGTGTCGACACAAATGAGAAGATGAGTCGACACAAAAGTCCCGAGGCCACCTGAAAAATTTTGGTGCCGATACCAAAGTCCAAATGTGTCATCACAAATATGCCAAGACTTCCTACAGAATTTAATGTTAACACCAAAGGCAAGATGAGTCGACACAAATGGTCCTCCCTAGATACTAAAGTTTCAAACGAGTCGACACTAAACCCAAAAGTGTTAACACCATGATGTTGGTGAGGTAGATGGCAAAAATCGTGTCGATTCCTCAGAAAACTTGTGTCGACCTAACCACTTAAAGATTCCTGCCCTAAACACTTTGTGTCGACACCGGCGACGAAAATTCAAATTCGCGGCAGATCTCAACGGTTGGATTTTTGGCATTTATTATTTCCATCTACCTCCAACGGCCATGAATGCACAAGATCTTATATAAGGATTAACTTCTCAGTATTTACTCTAACTAGAGACCTACATTTATTGTTCTACTGCTTGAATCAAACTCAGAATTCTCAAGCCCTCATTTATTGTTGAATCTCCAGCTCTTGTCCCTCATCTCTCTTTACTTTTTCATTTATTGTAAATATTTTTTGTAAAGAGAGTGAATGTTTCACATTAATACTCTTTACTTATTGTAATTAAAGGTGAGTCACCCTTTATCCTTTGAGTAAGTGAGTAAATCTCATCAAAAAAGAGTTTAAGAGAGATTAAAAGAAAACATGAGATTATTTTCGTAGGATCTTCTTGAAGCTGTGATAGGCTTTTGAATGTGCCCGTAAACATTCGATTTACTCAAGCGAAGTCTTAAAGTTGTAAAGGCTTGGAATGCGTCCGTGAAGCATTCTATGTAGTAAAAATACTTAAGGGAGAACTTGAGGAGTGAACGTAGACTTGAAAGAAGTCGAACCACTATAAATCTTTAGTGTCTGGTTCAATCTCTCTATCCCCAACCTCTTTAATACTTGCATTGCTTTAATCTTTGATTAAACTGCCATATTTGATTGCATTATTAAAAAAAATTTGAAAAAGTTTTAAAATTATTATTTTTTTAAAGACTCAATTTATCCCCCTCTTGGGTTGCCTAGAACTAACAATTGGTATAAGAGTTTGGGCTCTTATTTTTGACTTAACAGTCTAAGAGTTTATATAAAAATCGCTAGCATCGAACCTATCCAATCCGAAGGTCAATCGACCAATAGGCCCCCTTTGTTCAATGGAACAAACTACATTTATTGAAAAGTTAGAATGAGAATTTACATTCAAACCGTAGACTATGACCTTTGACAGGTTATTATAAATGGACCCAAAAGACCCACTAAAACTGTTGAAGGGACTGTCGTCCCTAAACTAGATGCAGAATGGATTGAAACTAATATTAGGGAGATACAAAAAAATGCTAAAGTTATGAATCTCCTATATTTCTCACTTGACCCAAATGAGTTCAATAAG
>JAULJZ010139656.1:0-10642 GCA_032270985.1 Heliamphora pulchella | reverse complement strand
CCTATTGTCCCAGAGGCACCTGTGATCTCCTCATCCTCAGAATCATCTTCTCCAGGCCCCACCACCTCTCCTCTACCTGAGTCAGTCTCCTCTCTGCTGGATCCAACCTCTGATCAAGTAAGTGATCCTCCTATTGCTTTACGCAAGTCTTACCGAAGTTGTCGGGATCATCCCTTATATACTTCATCATATTGTGGATTGCCTGCTACTGTCCAGAAGGGTATTATTTTGCCTTGCTCTGTTGTAGATGCTTTTCCTCATCTAAGTTGGCGCCAGGCTATGATTGAGGAGATGATTGCTCTTGAGGCTAATCATACGTGGGGCCACGTCTTCCTCCTGGGAAGACAGCTATTGGGTGTAAGTGAGTATATGCTGTCAAACTTTATTCTGATGGCACTCTTGAGAGATTGAAAGCCCGTTTGGTGGCCAAGGGATATGCTCTGACCTATGGTTTTGACTACTTTGATACCTTCTCCCCTATTGCGAAGATGGCCTCAGTTCGTCTCTTCTTGTCTTTGGTTGCTTCCCATTAGTGGCCGCTGTATCAGCTCGATATGAAAAATGCATTTTTGCATGGTGATTTGGAGGAAGAAGTTTATATGGAGCAACCACCTGGTCTTGTTGCTCAGGGGGGGTCTAACCATGTCTGTCGGCTACGGCGTTCATTATATGGTCTGAAGCAGTCTCCCAGGGCCTGGTTTGGCCATTTCAGCTCAGTTGTCCAGGAATTTGGCCTTCGGTAGTCAACAAAGGATCATACTGTATTCTTTCGACATACCTCTGCAGGTTGCGTATTACTTGTTGTCTTTGTGGATGACATTGTTATTACCGGTAGTGGCAGTGGCAAGATTGTTGCGCTTAAATCATTTCTGGACACTAAGTTTCAGACCAAAGATTTTGGTGAACTTCAATACTTCCTGGGTATTGAAGTAACTAGGATTACTAAAGGTGTGTTCATTTATCAGCGAAAGTATGCTCTTCATATTCTGGAGCGAGCATGATATATGAATGCTAAAGGAGTTGACTCACCTATAGAGTCTAATGTCAAGCTAGAGCCGAAAGAAGGAGCGGTTCTTCCGAATCATGAACAATATCGACGTACAGTGGGAAAGCTTAATTATCTTACTTCCATGACTCGTCCAGTTATTGTTTACCCGGTGAGAGCAGTGACTCAGTTTTTGTCTAATCCCCGTGTTCCCCATTGGCAAACAGTGTTACGTATTCTTCGGTACTTACACAAAAATCCAGGTAAGGAAATCTAGTTCTCTGATCATGGCCATATGGGAATGAAAGGGTACTCTGATGCTGATTGGACTGGATGTACATTTGACAGGAGATCCACATCTGGTTACTCTATATTTGTTGGTGGGAATTTAATTTTCTGGAAGAGTAAGAAGCAGACTGTGGTATCCCGGTCTAGTGCTGAGGCTGAATATCGAGTTATGGAATTAGCGACTGCTGAGATTATGTGGCTTCAGCAGATTTTGACAGAGTTACACTTTCCACTTAAAGGCTCTGCTAAACTCTGGGTTGATAATACCTCTGCTATTTATATTGCCACAAATCCAGTCTTTCATGAGCGAACGAAGCACATTGAGGTTGATTGCCACTTTATTCGTGAGGAATATCAGAAAAGTGTTGTTACATTTGGATCTATCCTTACAGGGGAACAGGTGACTGATATTTTTACTAAATCTTTACCGAGTCTGCGTGTCTCCTATTATGTAACAAGTTGGGCTTGGTAGATATATATGGTCTAGCTTGAGGGGGGTATTAGTAGCTTATTATTATTGTTATTATGTTATTATTATCCGGTGTGTGTGGGGGTGTATGATTGTAATAGTGTTCTCTAAGTTTATTATAAATAAGAACTCGCCTATCCTTACCATTAGGGTATAGCTTCTCATTATTCTCTGTCTAATAACAGCCCTATCTTCCATTAATATCCCAAAATCCCAGTCGAACGATTATCCTTCCCAAAATAATTTTCTTTTTCAATCAGAACTCTTTGTGTGTTCTGATTTTTCTCCGATTGAGTTGCGATAATCTCGATCTTTCGATCTCAATTTCTATCTCCATCTCGATGTGGAATCGATATCGAATCTCGAATCGATCTCAATCTCAATCGCGATCATGAGTTGATCTATCGACGACGTCGACGAAGACGACATACAGATCCATCGATGATGACTTGCAAACCCATCGACGACGACTTGCAAACCCATCGACGATGACGATGACGTGCAGATCCACCGTCGACGACAACGATGACTTACAGATTTCTGGTCAATCCACTCTAACTCCTTGAGATCTGGTTTAAGTTCCTCATTTCATGTTATTTGCTTTGTATGCTCTCGGAATGCCTCAAGTGACGATCCAGTTTGTGATCGCGATCGTGCGATCCAAATTGCAAGTTGCTACCTTTGGTGCAATTTCTGTTAACCCTGGGCTGAGTGAGGGTGCACTCTAAGAGGAGGTGGAGATGAGGGTGTTGCAATATATGGGAGGTTTGGATGTAAAAGAGGAAACGAGAGAATGAGAGAGAGGGAGGAAGGGAGGGGTCGGTCTTGACATAGAAGGGCTGGGGTGATGTGAGGGATTAGAGATGAGACGAGATAGAAAGGGAGTGGAATGTGTTGTTTAGTTGATTTTTTCCTGAAAATTCTGAATAGGTGGGTAAATTAGGACATATAAGAATTTAATAGTGACATCAACAAGGGGTAAATTAGGCCACTTAGAAAAATTTAATAGTGACATCAACAAGCCCTTAACTAATAAACAACTCTATAGGTATAGGGAAGCATGATTTCCATACTAATCGAACTATCTTTATTTATCCCAATTGCCAGGGAGGTTAGTATAATTTATCCAAATACTAGATTCAATGAATTAACCATTCAAAAAGGTGGAGTTTTGGAAGGAGACAATCTAAAGAAAAAAGGCCGTGACTCACAAATAGTTCAAGTTATGCAGAACACACTTTGAAATGTGCCTTAATGATTAAATTTGGGTTTGAGATGATTTCAGAAATATAAAAAATGCATGTATATGTTGTTTAACTGGATGTCTTATTTGTTAATGGAAGGTTACTCACATATGGAAGTACCTTAATTGTTTCAATCATGTAACTTATGTAAACTTACCATTGTTATACAATGTTCTGGAGCATGTGATGTACCACGCTCATATTCTTGTTCTATGTACTGAAATAATAACTTTAGTTAAAGTTTGGTTTTTTTAAATGGGTTTGAATTTGGCTCCTACATACATGGATCCCTACCAGATAATTTTAGTTATCAATAAATTTTGAGCTTTTGTTAATATTTTTTAATGGGGTTATTATGCTAATAGGATGTTTTTGTTTGCAATGGTAATGAATCTGTGCATTTGGTCCCATAGGATAATTATGGGTTTTAACAGATTTTGACCTTAAGTTACAGTTTTCAACTTTTTGATGGTTCAACTCTTTATCATGTTTTCTAAAATGGGTTTATTCTGTTACTTGCATAGTATCACACTTTTGCAACTTCAAGGAGTGGGCATTCCTACTATTTTTCTTGGTGTTGGCTTCATATTTTTCTTTTGAAGTTCATATAATAGATAGATTTGTATCTTCAATGCCTTAAATTAGCAATTCCATTTCATTGGGAGAGCCAACAGCGAACTCTGTTGCAATGTGGCTATTTACACCATTGTTTTAATAATAGATTGTGTGTAGGTTGTGATGCTGGATGAGTGTGGACTTGACATTAAGTCTCAGCAGATGGCCGAGTTGATTGGGGACGCAGGGAACACAGTATGTTCTACTACTTAATTGAGATGTTCTTAGAAGATGCGTTATTCCTGCATTGTTTCCCTTTTGTTTTTTAGTGGCCCGAACATGTTAGAGTGGAAAGAATGATGCCAATCTAACACAAAACCTCTTCAAACATTTTGTGGTCTGCTCCTTTTCCCGAACCCTGCATATGTGGGAGCTTCGTGTACCGGGCTGTCCCCACCTTTTAAAAAAAAAAAAAAAAAGGTAGGATGGATGTTACTTCAGAATGAATCAAGGATGCTTAGTATTTTTATATGTTATAAAAGATTCCAAAGAGGAGATAGGGTCTTTAGCGGCAAATTAATGGCTCCAAGCTGGAAACAGTCAACCTTTTGTGCTTACTAAAATTGAGAGTAGAATGATAACAAGAAAAATAACATCAACATTAATTAGAAGATGAACAAAGAGGAGAATGTGAACAGGGCTCTTAGGTGGCGTGTTCATGGAGGCAACCGAAGGAAGAGCAAAAGAAAGAGTTGGTGCTTGTTACCCACATAGGCAACCGAAGAGGGGGAGGGGGGTGAATTGGGCTTAAAAAAAAACCCCTAAAATGTATATTAAAAATTGATTAAGGAAAAAGCAAATAAAAATAATAGTTGTTTTCTTGAGAGAAGATATTGAAAGATAATGAAGACAAGTAGTAAAGTTAAGGGATGATCAACAAGCAATAAATGATACACAGAGAGAAGGGTCACACACCGTTCTTACACTATCAATTAGTTCAAGGGTCACACACCCTTCTAACAAACAGAATGGGAATTTAGTACAAGAGTACAATCACTTACAATAACTCCTAGGTATACATAATAAAGTAAGAAAAGATAAATTTCTAGGGCTCGAAGTGGATGAAAACTTGAAAGCTCAGAATGTATCAGTCACTCTCAATCAATACAAGGGTCACACACCCTTCTTACAAACCCAACGGGAATTTAGTACAAGAGTACTGCGAAGATAACATATTAGAAGAATGAGAGTGCTTAGCTTAATGGGTTAGCTCTTCTAACTATTTATATTAAACTATCTATTGTAACATTAACATAAATTATCCTTAACACTTCCCCTCAAGTTGGTACGTATATATCATGTGTACCAAGCTTGGTACAATTATATTTCACTTGTGAACCACACAAAGGTTTGGTGAATAAATCTGTTAGCTGATCTACTGACTTTAAACACATTTTGTAACAGTTTTTTTTGAATAAAGTGACAATTGACCTCAATATGTTTTGTTCTTTGGAATTCTATATTAGGTGCGATGTGAATTGCTGCTTGGTTGTCACATAACAAATTCATAGGATGAGACCGTTGAAATTTAAGTTCCCCTAGCATATGTTTCAACCAAATCAACTCACAAGTGGTATGTGCCATAGCTCTATATTCGGACTCAGCGCTAGATCGAGCAATAGCGGTCTGTTTCGCGCTAGATCGAGCAATTGCGGTTTGTTTCTTACTTTTCCATGAAACCAAATTACCTCCAACAAATACACAATAACCAGTTGTTGACCTTCTATCAGATAGAGATCCATCCCAATCTGCATCCGTATAATCCTCGATTCGAGTATGTCTATAATTCTAATATAATAAACCACAACTCGGTGCACTTTTAAGATATCTTAAAATATGTATAATGGTAGTCCAATGACAATTCTGTAGAGTATCTACAAAATAACTGATAACACTAATTGTAAAAGAAATGTCTGGTCTTATAACAGTCAAATAATTTAACTTTCTAACCAATTGTCGGTATTGTCCTGGATTTACCAACAACTCACCTTGTTCTGCAACTAATTTTGTGTTGGGGTTCATAGGTGTATCAATGTTTTGACCCTAACATTTCCTTTTCACTTAATAAATTAAGAACATATTTTCTTTGAGACAAGGAGATGCCCATGTGTGATCTAGCCACTTCAATACCCAAAAAATAGCTCAACCTTCCCATATCTCTAGTATGAAATTTGGCTTGTAAAAACAATTTCAATTCCTCAATACCACTATAGTCATCACCAATGATCACAATGTCGTCCATATACACCATTAGCAGTATCTTACTCGCTCCAGTATTTCTATAGAAAACAAAATGTTCTATTCCACATCTTTGAAGGCCAAAACTAGTCACAGTATCAGTAAACCTACCAAACCAAGCTCGAGGAGATTGATTGAGCTCATATAATGACTTCTTTAAGCGACAAACCAAATCTGACTCCTCCTGAGCAACAAAAACCTTGAGGTTGCTGCATATAGACCTCCTCCTGTAGATCACCATGTAAGAATGCATTCTTCACATCAAGCTGATGTAAAGGTCGTGCAAATGTGGCGGAAAGTGATATGAACAGATGAACAGAAGAAATCTTTGCCGTTGGTGACAATGTTTTCAGAGTAATAAATGCCATACACCTGTGTACATCCCTTTGCCACAAGCTGAGCTTTTAGTTTGTCAATAGTACTATCAGAATGAACTTTAACATCATACACCCATCTATAGCCGACTACTGATTTGCCCGAAGAAAGAGGCATTAAATCCCATGTATCATTATGCTCTAAGGCAAGTATTTCTTCTTCTATTGCATTCTTCCAACCAGAATAGGATAGAGCATCTGTATGAGACTTAGGAAGAGGAATAGCATACAATGTGGTAACAAATGATTGATAGGAAGGGGATAAATGAGAAATAGGATGTGGAGAACAAGATTGCTTACACTTTCGAATGACAATTGGAAGATCAACCGCAGATGGTGGAGAATAGGATAGAGGGTGATTTAGTGGCGGAGAGACCATTGATGAAGTAGCAGAGACAAGTGGAGTCGTCTCTGTTAGTCTTAGGCAACTCAAGAGAGGGGTGAATTGAATTTTAAAACAATAATAACAATTTTAAAATTTTTTTTGAAAACTTTTTAATTTTACAAAACAAATATAGCAGAGATATAATCAATAGTGAAATTAAAGAGATAAGAGAGAGAAAGTGGAACTTGACACTAGGATTTATAGTGGTTCGGCTTTTTCCAAGCTTACATCTACTCCTCTTGAGAATTTGTACTAATATCGAATGCTTTACAGGCACATTCAAATGCTTTTACAGTCTGAAAAGATTTCTACAAACACTTCCTATTTTTCTAAACTCTTTTCAGTTTTTTTTAAAGAAGTTAGCTCACTCTCTTAAAGGGTTGCAAGGGTGACTCGCTCTTTACAATAAATGAGAATGAATCAGAGATTCACAAACAATCAATCCTTACAATGATGATAATAAATGAGCAAGGAAGTAAGAGTATTTGGTTGGAGGAGTAAATATAGCAGTAAATGCTCTAAAAGATGGATAATAGCTTTCAATACAATCAATAAAACAGTGATCCAGAAGTTTGATGTTCTAAAACTTACTTCTTATATAACCCACTGAAGTAAATAGCCGTTGGTGGTTGGTGGAGGCAATTAATACTTCTAAAAATGTTACCGTTTGAACCAGCGCACTTTTGAAATCCGTCGCAGGTGTCGACACAAATCTCTTTGGTGTCGACACAAACTGGTCATGGCATTGGTTCTCGGGCAAACATGTCGACTCAATGCATCATTGGTGTCGACCTTATTTTTACATTTTTCTCACCCACACTGTGGTGTCGACTCATGGTACATTTGATGTCGACCAGTTCATTACTTCAGTTTTGTAGCTAGGACCTTGGTGTTAACTCGTATCAGAGTTGGTGTCGATTTAAAGCTTCACGGGTTGTGCATGGTGTTGACTCATGTCTTCGTTGATGTCGACTCAGATGAGAGACTTTAGCTACTGAAAATATGGTGTCGACACTGAGCGTCTTTGGTGTCGACTCAGCAAATCAACTTTGGCTACTAGAAAAACAGTGTCGACACTTCTTTGCTTTGGTGTCGACTATGCCAGTTAGATTTGGCTATTAGAAAAACGTTGTCGACACTTCTTTTCTTTAGTGTCGACCTTGCCAGTCAGACTTGGCTACAGAAATTTTGGTGTCGACATTTGTCTTATTTGGTGTTGACCCAAACTGCATGATTCCGGAAAGTACTTTTGTGTCGACTCATTTGCTCTTTGGTGTCGACACTTTTGGATTAGTGTCTGGGGGATGACTTGAAGTCTTGGTGTCAACTCATTACTTTGTTGGTGTCGACACAAAATCGGGTTTGCCGGATGTTGTCTAGGTGTTGACTCATGTTATTGTTGGTGTCGACACTAGAACCCGGAGACCGAAGGATCACTTGGTGTCGACACTAGAACCCGGCGTCCGAAGGATCACTTGGTGTCGACTCGTGCGTGTTGGTGTCGACACAAGTTGAATCTTGTCAAGGTGCTGAAGTGTCGACTCATGCGTGTATTGGTGTCGACTCATTGTACTCTTCCGGTCTTGATTTAATGTCGACACAGGTTGTAACTGGGGTCGACTCAACTTGGATTTCGATCCAATACTGGAGGTGTCGACATACTTGAGTTTCTAAAACGTCTCAAGCAAAGCTGTTAAGGTGTCGACTCTTAAACTTCAATGGTGTCGACACACTTGAGTTCATCAAGCGTGCTTTGCTTGTAGGTGTCGACCAAAAAACTAATTGGTGTCGACACAAAACGTTCTGTTTAAAAACACTAAGTGTCAACCCGTTTAGCGCAATGTGTCCGTACAAATGGCATAAGATGTTGACTCATTTAGCATGTAGTGTCGGCACTACTTTTTGGAAAATAATTAAATATAATCTTTTTAAATCAATTAATTAGAAAATGTCAATTAATAAAATCATCAAAATCTATTTAAAATGCCTTTGGGCTAACAATCTCTCATTTTTTAATGATAACATTTTATAGAAAACATTTGAAAAGATTTTTGATAAGGGTACTCTCCTTGTCATTATACCTTTAATAGAATTTTCAATCACAACAATTGGCATCCAAACAACTCATGATACTCAATCAATAATGCATCAATAAGCAGAATATGGCAATCAATCATATGACTCTCACAAGTTTGGCATACTCAATCAACAATTGAAGATCAAAGAACATGATTTCCATACAATCATTCAATAGTGAAAGAAAAATTAAAAATTGCTATTCATAAAACATTAATCCTATACAAACAACAGTTGAAGTTTGATACCACAAACTATTCATCAACCAACATTCACAACCATAATATTTTCAAAAACAATCACAAAACATTCACAACACACAAGATAAACATAAATGTATGTTTTAACTTTTACAACTCCTTAAAAAACTTCATCAACTTTAGTATTCTTCACCTTCTTCACTAGTATTATCTTTTCTTCTCCCCTTTTGTCATCTTCAAAAATCATCCATTTGACGTTTAAACGCTTTCTTTTTTCCTGCTTTTTCTTCTTCTCAGTTGCCTTTCCTTGGATGCAGAGGCCTTCTCGGCTGCTTTCTCTTTTTCTTCCATGGCTACGGTCTCCCCCACATTCGTCCAATACACCGGCGATCTACACGGCTTGCCATATAAAGTCCCAAAAGGTGCCATCTCGATACTGGACTGATAACTGTTGTTATACGCAAACTCTGCCAACGATATGTGATCTTCCCAAGAACCCCGAAAATCAAGCACACAAGCTCGCAACATATCCTCCAAGATCTATATAGTATGCTCGGATTGACCGTCCGTCTGCGGATGAAAAGCAGTGTTGAACGTCAAACTCATCCCCAAAGCCACCTGAAGGCTCTGCCAAAAGCACGGGTCTCGGTAAAAAATAATAGATACAGGTACTGCATATAACCGCACTATCTCACTAACATACAACCTACTCAGTTTGTCCACAGAATCCTTCACACAAATGGGAAGAAAGTATGCAGATTTCGTCAGCCTATCGACTACAACCCAAACATCGTCGTGTCCCTTGGGCGATCTAGGAAGTCCTGATACAAAGTCCATTGTGATGTTCTCTCACTTCTATTTTGATATTGGCAACGGCTATAACAACTCTGTTGGTTTCTGATGCTCCGCCTTTATTTGCTGACAAATAAGGCACTTAGAAACAAACTGAATCACATCTCTCTTTAGGCCCTTCCACCAAAATTGACGATGCAGATTATGATACATCTTAGTGCCTCATGGGTGTACTGCAAGACGAGAATGATGAAAACCATGTAGCACATCGGCACGGCACGCCTCTGGTACAAACAATCTTCCTGCTAACCTCAACCTCTAATCCGGGCTCACAACCCATCCCGTGGTGTCCTTTCCACTAGCAATACGATCCCGTAGCATCTGAGCCTCTTGATATGTCTGTTGAACCTCTAGTACACGAGCAACCAACATAGGTCGTGAAGCTACTGAAAATAAAGTCGCACCCTTCCCTGTCTCCCTGAGACATAGATCAAACTTATCAACCTCTCCAAGCATGTCCCATTCTTGTATGGCAATAGAAACTGTAAAAAAGAATAATCTATTATCAGAAAAGTTTAACCTCACAATTAGAGAGGTCCACTATATATACTAATTACAAGGATACAGCAAAACCCTAATGGGCTCTTATAGCTAGCGGGCCTATGTACAGATAATATAATATCACTAACACTCCCCCTTAAGCTGGAGCATAGATGTCAATCATGTCTAGCTTGTTACAAATATAATGGACTTGGGGACCCACTAATGACTTAGTAAAGATATCTGCGAGTTGTTCTGTTGTCTTCACATGACCCAAGAATATAATACTCTTCTGACACTTCTTACGAACAAAATGACAGTCAACTTCAATATACTTTGTCCTCTCGCGAAATACTAGGTTATTAGCGATATGCATAGCTGCCTGATTATCACACCACAACCTTGTAGAGTCTGTCATAGGCATGCCAATTTCTTC
>JAULJZ010139625.1:0-10644 GCA_032270985.1 Heliamphora pulchella | reverse complement strand
GATACTTCTTGATCTGAAATTTGATACCAACCCCCCCCCCCCCCAGCAGTCAATACTTTTTGATCTCTTGATTACGTATTCAACCTATCTTGAAGTTGTTGGGTCCACTCGTGTGGTGTTTTCCAATTGGTTGGCCACAAAAAGGATGCTAAAGCAAGTCTTCAATCTAATGAAGACTTTAAGGCAACAATTAATAGCATGAGGCCAGGGATGAAGTTAAGATTTAGGTTGGAGGGGGGCCAAGAACATATCTAAGCAAAAGATCAGTATCATGTAAGCTATTAATACTTATAGTTGTAATTAAAATAACCAAATTCAATCTAAATAAAATAACATCTAACAAAATAATGAAATTTATATATGTAAATGTAAAAATCCGAACATTCAATGTCCAAATCAAAAAATTGAAATTGAAAAAAAAATTACCGTGCAAGCAAAAAATCTAACAACAGTCAACAACATACCAATAAAAACAACAAAAAAATAGAAGTTGTTCAAGAAGGATGACAAGTTCAACCTTAAGTTTGGTGTAGAGCGGGCCAACAATTATCTTGTAAGAAGCTATTCAAAAAGCATAAAAAGAATAACTAAAATATTAGTAATCACGAAAAGTTACAAGCGTTCATTTTAAGTGTCTTACACATTACAAATATGAGATGTTAGGAAATGAGGCCAATATAATTTTTTAAGGCTTAAATATATACATAATACTTGGGGTTTTTATAAACACAGGGGTGGCCATGGCCCCCCAGCTTCTTGCTCCATTCGTCCATGCTTGAAGCGATCATCATCTTCGGCGCCCAAATGCTATTAACAGAGTCTATATTAGGTTTAAGGGGTTTTCGGCTTTGGTGTGACAGATTGGAAGAAAATGAGAGAATAGTAAAGATGTGATAACCCAAAGAAAAAAATACCGTGAGCGGATTAAAGGATTTTGAGTTTAATTAAACTAGGTTGAACAAGGGCTCAACTACCCTCGAGCAAGGAGCTCGAGTAGGGGTGCAAGTTTTGAGTGTTTCTTCATCTCACATATTGTAATCTCTATTATTTATAATGATTTGTTTTTGTCACTTGTGGTTGTAGGCATACCTCAGAACTTCTGTATTTTTGTTTGTTTGTGTGTGTATGTATATCTATTTCTTGTGAGTGATTCCGCTGGTATGTTTGATGGGTTTAGTCCAACAAATGGTATAAAAGCTTTTGTAACTTTAACAAGTTGGTATCAGAGTTACAGTTGATGATCTAAGAGGAATCTCGAGCGCAACTAGCAGAACTTAGGTTATCGTTCCAATGCGGTATCCATATGCGCGATCAAAGCACAAAGAGGACATTCACAAGAAAAGAGTAAAAACTGAAAAAATCTTGTTGATGGAAGTTATGGATATTCCTTGGTATTATCTTATATGCCTTTTCTCCTATCCAATCGGGCACAACCTAATAATTTTTGAGTCGTTACGGATTCACTAGTGATTGGTAACTTATAAAGACTCCTGGGAATGTGTTGTGACTAGTGGGGCTGTTTTCAAGCATCACACAAATAGTACTAGTCATAGGTGAACAATGTGATCAACAATGGTTGATACAGGTGAAAAAGAATGGCTAGTGGTATGGGAGAGCAAAAAACTGATAACACGCCTACCCGTCTGCACCCGACACTTGGTCGGTCTTGGCATGAGTATGGTTGAAATTAGATTTATACTGCAATTTAAAAATCATGTTTCGGTAGGCAACGGGTGAAGGTGAAAAATCCCTTCAATTCGTTCGGACCGACAAAGACATCCCAAGCAAAATGTTTTCTCTAGGTGGCACACTTTGATTGGGTAATGAAATTACCTTTATGCCATGCTCCATTCCCATCTATACTCTGCCACCTCTCTCTCTCTCTCTCTCTCTCACAGCCAAGGGGTTCGTCTCGGGTTTCCATCACGTAGTGCCTCTGTGCCTCTCACGGCACTAGCGCCTCTTGTTCGTTTCATCAGCTAACCCGACCGAACCAGCCGCAAAACCGATTTTTTTGCTTTTGGATGGTTCTTCTGTTTTTGGCAGATGAAAATGGATGACAAATTAATGAACCCGATAGTTTTGGTTTAGATGGCGCATTGAAGTTAAACTCGACCTGATTTGACATGTGCTTTCCCCTAACTAGTGGTTGTTGGTAATTACGAAAGAAAATGGGAATAGAAATCTAGACGAGTAACAAAAGGGGTGCACCAACGGAAGGCAGGTTTGTTTTTATGTCAGTTTAATTGGTGACAGTGAGACACCTCAAAGAAAAATGTGCCTAGTATCTCAAGATCATGTGTGTTTCAGCATGAAGAGAGATGAAGTCATGTTTGCCGTCTAAGGTGGATATATGCACTATGCGTGAGGTGCAAATCAAAGGGTACTTGATAAGAAGTACGAACACCTAGGTGAAGGTGCAATGTCACACAAAATTAAAGTGCTCAAGGGATTGTGGGGAGTGAAGGGCACCCAAGTTAGGGGGTGTTGGTTATGGATCACCCCACACGAGTGGAAGGGGTGATTGTTGGGTCCACTCATGTGGTGTTTCCTACTTGGCTGGCCGCAAAAAGAATGCTAAAGCAAGTTTTCTATTTGAAGAAAGCTTATGGCGACAATAACTACCTTGAGGCAGTAATCAATCTTGTACTCAAAAGGTGGTTAATGGACTCTATAAATTATGCCCAAGAGATTTTGGGTGTGATGCGAATATAGTTGTCAAATCGGGATACAAATCGTGCATCGTTTTTTTGTTTTTTATTTTTTTTGAATTGTGTATCATATTGTATTGAGTATCAAAAGATATTAATCTATTTTAAAATAAATTAAAAAAATATGTATATTTTATCTAGATTTAATATAACACAAACGTATTGCAAGATTAAACATTAAATAATGTTTATTAATAATATTGTGAAAATATGGTTCTCAAAAAAAAAAAAAGGCTTGAATCAATTATTAATATATATGAAATACTACAAAAAAATATCACAAGTAAATACATTATTATAATCCAAATCGAATTTACAGTAAATAATGTGTTCTTTGTATTGCCTTAACGTATCATTTAACTTTTAAAATTTTAATATATTACTTTTAAGTTTTTATTAATTTATTTATAAGAAAAAACTATACCAATGTTAGTGGCTACAAATCAATGCTGTAAGATACAAAATACTAGACGAGTAGATATTTATGAAAGTAGGCAAATATTAAACAAATAATTTTCTCAATATCTTAATCATGCAAAACTTTTCAATAATATTTATTTTAACAAATTAAATTCATTTAAAATTAAGTATGAATACATCGTATCGCATTATGTATTGTGCATTTCATCATGTATTGTATGTGTATCATAAGATACATTTAACATAAGATACGATGTGCGATATATATCAATTTATCTCTTTAATGTATCAAATTGTAAGATACATATCGTGAATCGTAAGATAATGACAATAACTCCATTACTAGTCTCACCTACTAAGACAATATTATCAACAAACAACATATACCATCGATTTCGAGTAAGTAGGAACAAAACTGAATATATGTAATATAATATTTGCAGTAATAGGAGTATTAATGCTGAAAAAGTAAAGATTCAAAACTAAGAAATACTTAAGAGTGAATATTTTCATTACCTAGGTTCGATTATTAACAAAAATAGAGATGTTGCAAATGATGTAACCCATAGAATTGGTTGGTTCAAGTGGTGAAGTACTTCTGGAGTTTTATATGATCGATAGATACTTATAAGATTAAAAGAAAAATTTTATAGGATAAGTATTAGACTGGCAATTTTATATGGGACAGAATATTAGGTTGTTAAAAAAGATCACATAAATAGGATGAGTGTTGCGGAAATGTGAATATTAAGGTGGATGTGTGGTAAGACTATAAAAAGACAAAATTAGCAATGAAAAGATTCGTGGAATGGTAGGGCTTACACCAATTAAGGACAAGTTGAGAGAAAATAGATTAAGGTGGTTTGGACACATGCAACGTAAATCAGTTGAGGCAATAGTAAGAAAAAGTGACAAGATCATGAGTAATGAAAACACTAAGGGAGGGTTAGACTTAAATTGAAATGGAATGCCATATTAAAAAAAGATATGAACCTATTAAAACTAACTGAAGATATAGCACTTAATAAAGCAGAATGGCGTAAAAGGATTCATGTAGCCTACCTTATTTGATTGGGACAAAGGTTTAGCTTGGTTTGGTTTAGAGTGTGAGACAATGGAAGAAAATAAGGGAATAGTAGAGATGTGAAGAATGAGAGAGAAAATATCGTAAGCGGGCTATGGGGTTTTGAGCTCAATAACACCAGAGCAAGTTAGGGCTCAACTACCCTTGAACAAGTTGCTCAGGTAGGGGTGTGGGTTTTGAGTGTTTTTTCATATCACATATTGTAACCTCTATCATTTATGGTGGCTTTTTCTCTTCTTGTGTGTGCGCATGCATATATGTTATTGTAGGTGCTTCCTCTGGCATGGTGGGATGTGGCAAAAATTCCAACAAATTGAGGTGCAACGTTTGTTGTATAGAATTGGATTATAATTGTTACAATAAATATAAGCCAAACGTGGCCTTAATCTTTCTAATTCATGTTCACATAATGTGGCCTTAATCTTTCTAATTCATGTTCGCATGACGTGCCCTTATTCTTTCTCCTATAAATATATTATGAATGTGAGATTAAGATTCTGCTTGATTGCGGCTTATTGGTATTTTAAGCTCAAAAGCATTAAAAGTCAAATGGCACGTTTAGCTTTAGGCTTGTAAGCCTGGCAATAAGTGAAAAGCTCTATTTTCTGTCATAAAAAAGCCTAACAAGCCAATTGTAGTGGCTTTTATTTTATTTTTTGATTTTTAGTTGATAAAGCCAAAAAGTAAAGAAGCTTACTTTTAGGCCATCAATTAAACACCTCGTCAGAGTTCTTGGAAAGTAAAAAGACAAATAGTTTATCTTTTACATGTTATAACAAAATTACCTTATAATTTATACATGTGTCTATGTAAGCTATTGTATACTTGACGTAGCTATATCTTGTTTTTTTTTTAAATATTCATCTTATCGATGTGTTGTTTCATTACATTAGTTGTAAAGGTTTCACCCATTCAATTGTCTCTTCTGATTCATATGCAATAACAAGTTAGGAGGAACCCAACACTATTAATCTTATTTGTGAGGCACTTATGTGGTTGCTTTATGTTGTCTTATGGAATTGATAGATGCATTCATCTTTTCATCATACACCAAGAAAATTACGGTTTTCTTTTCGGGCAATATTCACTTACCCCTTTTGTGGTTCAGGTTTGGGCTGTTGGGCTCGAAAACTAAGATCCGATGATTATGTATAAGAATCATAATAAAAAAAATTCGGATGGGTAAGTGTCAAACAAGCTCCAGATTAAAACTTTTGATATCTAACAATCAAAAAATAAACCCAGTATAACTTTCGAAGTTAGAAAAGAATTATACTTGCAAAATCTGTCTGATTTGAATTCGTTTTCGGCAACAAACTTTAATTTAAAGATCAACACGGTTATTGGCTGACAATTTTATTTCCAATCAAGTCTTTCGCCATATTCCTGAACGCCAAGAACACGATTAGAGTGTGGGTTTTGTTTTTCGTGTTCTTCACACCCTAATTGGCTACACTTAAGTTTTCACGAAAGATGCAGAAACCCTAATATTAAAGACTGAATGAATGAATTGTGGTGGTCAGGGTTTATAACAGTTTTTATATAGGTTACAGCAGGGACCTATGGAGTAAATAAGACACGGACTCTTAATATAATTATATAATTTTACCTCAACCCAGAAGTAATTTCATAAAACCATAAATTTTAATTGATTTCATTAAAGAATTATAATTGTATTCCCGATCTTATTCTCAAAATCGAATAATTTGAGTTTCTGTTATTAAATATTTATTTATTCTCTTTTACGTTAAGATTAAAGATACTCACCGATTACATTAAATTACTGACATTTTTATTTAATCGACTTTTTCAAAATTTTTTTAAGACATTTCACTTAACTTATTCAACATGCCGGATTATAAAATCTACTTGTAAGGTTTGGTACGATCAAAACTTATAAGCTTCCTTAAGGAGGTATCATCAATCCCGATCACGGGACGTGGATTCCATCAATAATTAATATCCACCATATAATTAAGGCCGTTTTCTAACTCACCGGGATTGTTGACCCGTAAAAGATTACACAATCTAATGAATCAAAATAACGAATATTAATTATACGTGTATAATAATTATTTTGGGAATAAGAGTATAAGTACTCATAATAACCATGGGGTGTAAATTAATTTTTATAGTCAGTACTAAATTAATTACTCCAACGCGGTCCTGTTCAATACACACAAAGTGTACTAACATAATGAGTTGGAACAATTGTCGAAACAATTACCGTTTTCCGTAATCAAGATAGATCTACTAAAACTTTATGCTACAGCCGTACGGATGGTGTGTCCAATTCCATCTAAAATTGTGAATTAAAAACTTATATTCTACAAGAACTGATAATCTGGTCTTCTGTGTGTAAATCAAACTCTGCACATCATATTAAATACTATATAGAATAAAAGAAATCCATGAAAACACATACATTTGTTCATGAAAATTCTCATAAAATGAAAAAACTAATTTTATTAATACATAAAATTAAATACCAAAACCCAAAACATGATTTTTAGTTTATAACTCTGACATGGGCTACAACCCTCTCTCATTTAAAAATATTCATTTTACTACCTAAGAATAGTCATTCTCTCGCCATGGGGTTTTGGCCATCTTGCACTTCACTTTCTTACTGTCACAAATTCGCTCGCACTTGCCTATTATAATAGATGGCATCGAAGAAGACAAGTCAAAGTTGAATGCCAATGTAAAAGACAACTATACTATTTTACTTCATTTCCCTCTGAACAACATGAAAACCATAACCACCCTAACCAACGAAGGAGTAAGGCTTCTGCCATGCAATGTTCGCCATTTGTTTCACAATTCCAATGTAATATCAATGAATTAGAGAAGTTCTGGACTAGTATTTGCTTATATCTAGAGCAATCTTTCTTTAGATCTTCCATGTAAGAGTTGTAAAGGTACATATGCACACTTATATATGTATAGATGTATATGCATGGCTTAATCTGTGCTTAAATTTGAAATGAGGTTAAAGATAAATGACAAGGGGTGAAGTGCTCCGGGCCCAAATCATAGTGGATAAAAGTCAATTTGGCTCCTTTTCACTTTCCATTCTTTCTATGGAGTTAATATTCTCTGCATTTAATCATTGAAATCATCCCTTTTTGTGCCTAATTTTCATATCGCATGACAAGAGAATCGCTTTTAGTAATAATCGAGTGTAATTATTTTGATGGTTGAACTCTTTTACTGCTTGTTATTTTGGTTACTTGCCCCTTAAGTTAGAGGAACTCATTAGGAAGAAGTTATAAATGATAGCAAGTGAAGATAAAATGAAAGAAAACTATTTGAGATGGCATGGATATGTGAATGCTAGACTAGTCAATGCGAATTTAAGGAGTGTTCAGATCCACATGGACGGTGGTAAAAGAATTACAGGATGTTTAAGGAGAACAAGGGGTGAGGTGAGATGACTTTCAATTGAATCAACTGAGAAAATGAATCCTTTAGTCAAACAACATTGGTAGAGTTGTACCCATTAAAGTAGATATATTTCATGAGATAGGTGTGGGATTAGCAGAATTAAAGATGTTATTATAGAGTTGAAAATGAGGGCACTTGTGAATGGTTAAAGCACCAACAGGAATCACAGTGAGAGAAAGGTATGATTGGACGCATCCCAAATGTACAAACATGAGTCTCAATTACTTGGGGTTGTTTACTTGGATCCATTTTCTCTAGTTTGGTCTACCGAGAGGCTTATCTTCCATTTAGGTCTGAAGCAATCATATCCTTCTCATTACTTTAACACATTCCCTTGGTTATGAAACAAGGTATATGGGATAAATTTATCTAGTGCAGGACTAGCTAGTTTTTACTCTAGTTGTTTTTTTTCCCCCTTAATCTCTAATATGTACCAAAAATGTTGCCCTAGCCCCAAGGGTTTGGTGGTTCAACACATGTTATGAATAAAAAGTCCATAAAATTTACGTTGATAGTATATTGTTGACAGAAGTATCTGATTTTCAGGAAAGAATGTGAAAGTGGGAGCACCCTTGATACATATAGACTTTAATTGGAGTATGCAGAATACAGAGCATTGTCTACAAAGCAAACTTTTGCTTGACTATTGTTGATACCTTCAAAACTAATTCAATTCAATGTTTAAATAAGATTTTGACCATTATTTCATGTTTCTATGTTTATATTTGAATTTCAGATAAAATCAATTGAAGGAAATGCATCCATTAGTCAATCCCATGTAATTCGAACAAAGGCTTGTTGAACTGAGTTGGCTTATGGTTCAAGTTTTAATTCATTTATGTTCAAGTAATGCAATAGGAAGTTCTAACTGAAAAGTGATCTGAATTTGTAGCATCAAATGTTAATGATATGAGTTGGTAATTTACATTGCATCTTGTGTAGTAATGCAAGTTTGCTTCTCTTACCCCTCCATAATCTGAATTTTATATCTTTAATGAAGTTTTATATATCAGGTTTGTAACTAAAAACTGCTCTTTTTAATTATGTGCTCTAGCTTCTTGGTAGAAGCAGTGGATTTCAAGTGGCATCAACTCATCGGCCATGTACGAAAGGGCTTTGGTTGTGGAGTGCACCCATAAGGAGAACTGCTCTTGACGGAACTGAATATAATCTCTTACTGTTGGATAGTGAAGGAATTGATGCTTATGATCAAACGGTTAGTTCTTGTTCTTTCACTAGAATGAGCTGATGGTAGTTTTATAATTAGTTTGGTTTAGTATAACTGTAGATCTGTTTCGTATTAATATACTCGTATGACTTCCTTGATACCTAGTTGTGTTAAGATGATAATATTAGGTTTAATGAAGGCGTTAACCCTAATGGAGTACGCAACTGTTTATTTATATACTACCAAGAACATACAATAAGTTACGGTGTGTCTAACCCTACCGGATGGCAATAATAATAATAATAATAAAGCTAACATTCCCTTCAAGTTGGAGCATATATATCTATAATATGCCAAACTTGTCACATATGTATCGAACCCGAGGACCTGGAACAGATTTAGTGAAAATATCCGCTAATTGCTCTTCAGTACGAACTGATCTGAACACGATCACGCTATTCTGATACTCACGCCGAATGAAATGACAATCGACCTCGATATGTTTCGTGCGCTTGTGAAACACTGGATTTGTGGCAATATACACTGCAGATTTATTATCACACCACAGTTTTGTTAGGCCATGGTAAGGATCACCCAACTCACTAAGCAACTGATGGAGCCATAAAATCTCAGATGTAGCCATGGACATGTCCCAATATTCAGCTTCTGCACTCGACCTAGAGACCACGTCCTGCCTCTTGCTCTTCCAAGAGATAAGATTGCCACCAATAAATATAGAGAAGTCGAAAGTTGACCTCCGATCAATGGGAAGTCCCGCCTAGTTAGCATCAGAATACCTTTCCATCATAAAGTGACTATGATTACTGAAATTTATCCCCTTGCCAGGATTATGATGGAGGTTTCGTAAAATTCGAACATCATTCCAATGTGGAACTCGAGGTGCAGCTATGAACTGGCTCACCATACTCACTGGAAAGACTGTTCGGTCTGGTCATTGTTGTTAGATAGTTCAACTTTCCAACCATTCTCCTATATCGGTTAGGGTGAGGAAAAACATTACTCTCATCAGGAAGAAGTTTAACACTCGGGTTCATAGAAGACTCAACCACCTTTGCTTGCAGAAGCCCCGCATCAGCTAGAATATCCAGTACATACTTCCTCTGGGAAATAAAGATACATTTCTTTCCTCGTGCCACCTCAACCCCAAGGAAGTATTTCAATTCCCCCAAGTCTTCAGTTTAAAACTGAGATTTCAAAAAATGCTTTCACTCATAAATGCCCACGGCATCGTCACCTGTGATAACAATATCATAAACGTAAACCACCAAGAGAATACATCCAGTAGAGGAGTGCCTATAGAACACAATGTGGTCTTTTCCGGACTGTAGAAGGCCAAATTGATGCATAACCATACTAAATTGATCAAACCACGCTCGTGGAGACTGTTTTAAGCCATAAAGGGATCAATGTAGACGAAAAACCAGCTGGGACCCCCCCTGAACAACAAAACCTGAAGGTTGCTCCATTTAAACTTCCTCCTGTAAATCGTCATGAATAAATGCATTCTTCACATCAAGTTGATACAAAAGCCAATGGCGAGTAGCAGCCAAAGATATAAAAAGGCGAACAATGGCCATCTTGGCGACCGGGGAGAAGGTCTCAAAATAATCAACCCCATACATCTGAGTAAACCCCTTGGCAACAAGACGGGTCTTCAAGGGGGCAAGAGAACCATCAGGGTTAACCTTGACTATAAACACCCATTTGCAGCTAATAGCCTGCTTATCGATCTGAAGAGAAACAACAGACCAGGTAGAGGTGGACTCAAGAGGTTGCATCTCTTCCAACATAGC
>JAULJZ010139614.1:0-10644 GCA_032270985.1 Heliamphora pulchella | reverse complement strand
CTCAAAACCATATGTAATATATATATACATAGATATATATAGATATATATATATATATATAAGCGGGAAAAGAAAGAGAGAGAGATGGCAGCGAGGAGAGAGAGAAAGACGTCGCACGCCACCGCCGCATGCACGCTACTGCCGCAGGCACGCCACCACCGTCGCACGCCATTGCCGCCGCTGCACGCCACTGTCGCCACCGGTGTTGGGTCACCGTCGAATATCTCTCCTCTCTCCATCTCTCTCTCTTTCCTCTCTGCCATTTCTCTGTCTACTCTCTGCCCTATCTCTCTTTCGCTACTCTCTCGCTCTGTCTCCTCTCTCTGCTCTCTCTCTTTCTGTCCCTCTTTCTCTTCGTGCGGCGGTGGCGTGCGGCGTGGGGCGGTGGTCTCTGTCGTCTCTCTCTCCTCTCTGCCATCTCTCTCTCTCTCTCTCTCTCTCTTATATATATATATATATTATAGATGGTTTTGGGGTGGTGGTTTTGGTTTCGTGGAGTGGTTTTGGTTTTGTGGGGTGGTTTTGGTTTTAGAGGGTGGTTTTGGGGTGGTTGGGTGGTTTTCGTTAAGTAGTTAACAAAAATTTAATGATTGAACTAATTTGATGTAAAAATTAAATCTGAGGGGAGGTTAGTTACATTTCAGAAACTACAGAGGAGGTGGTTGATATTTTAGTAAACCTCAAGAGAGGTCAGTGTCATTTACCCTAATAAAATTAATTTTTTATTTTATGAGAATCTTAATGAGCATTGCATGTATATTATTTCTTTAATATTATACATAGATGTCTAATATTCTATACAGTATTTAATCTGGTGTGTGGAATACGACTTACACAAAGAAAATTAGATTTTAGGTTCTTACAGAATATAAGTTTTTTGTTTACAGTTTAGATGAAAATGGACATACTATCGGTACGACTGTAACACAGAGTTTTAGTAGGCTTGTCTTGGTTATGGAGAACAAATAATAGCGTCGTCTATTGTTATGACTCTCTGTGCTAATACACTTTGTGTGAATTGAATAGGACATTTGGAATAATTAATTTTATACTGATTATAAAAATTAATTCACATCTCAAGGCTATTATAAATAGAGCTTATACTCTTAATCATGAAATAATTATTTGCGTATATTTAATATTCGTTGTTTTGATTCATTAGAGGGTATGATCTTATATGAGTCTTAATTCCCGATGAGTTTGATACCTGTATTATTTATATGGTGAATATTAATAATTAACGGAATTCACGTCCTAAAAGATTGGAATTGACGATACCCTCTTAAGGAAGTTTATAAGTTTTGACCGGACCAAACCCTGCTGGTGGATTTGATTATTCGGCGGTCAAACAAGTTAAGCGAAAGGATTTAGGGAATTTAAAGATACCGATTAAATTAAATTGTCAGTAATTAAATTTATTTGGCGGGTATCAAAAATCTTAACACGTGGAGAAATGTTAAGCAATTAATAACAGAAGCTCAATGCAAGAAGGTCTTAAGATTATGGCTTAGAGTGCAATTATAATTTTTTAGTTGTGTAAATTGTAATTTAGTGAAAATTGCAGAAATCGCTGCAAGATTTTCATAATTACAGATACCACTATGAGGCTTGCTTAATTGCAAAAACCACTGATCGGTGTCTGTGTTTCACTGGAAGTCTTAGTCATAATTACTCCACAGGCCCCTACTGTAGCCCTATAAATATGCGGGTAGGCTGAACCAGTTTGATAACTTGTGTTCAAGACTATAGCTAACCAGGTTCTACCGATACGAGTTCTCAGAGGATTATAGCCCACATTATATCTAGAAATCGCATAAGGGAATACAGTAGAAGGTCTGACGGGAGTTTCAACTCGGACCAAAAACATAGTTGAAGATTTGACCGATAAAAGGTATTTTTCTAACTTAATTTTGGTTGCACAGGTTTTAATTTTGATTATTTAACATCAAAAGTTTTATCTGGAGCCCGTTTCAGCGTTTGCCAGTCCAGTTAATTTTTTATTAAAAATCGTTTACAAAAATAATGATCATGGTAATTTTTCCTCTAACACTCGTATCTACACACCAGGTACTGGAAGATAACAGTGCTAAATATGTTTTCACAACCAGTGAACAGAACTTACCCTAATTGTTCAACTTGTTGAGATAAACTAAATAATACTTTTTCCAGTGCTGTGTCTGGTTGCAATGAAAACATATTACTTTTTTCATTGCTTTTTTATTTTTCATGTCTTTCGGCTTAGAGGAAGATCCCTTTCTTAGAAAGAAACATATTTCTTAGCATTGAAGGACTACCATTGATAGTTAAAGTTATATCCAAGTTATATTTCTAGTCAATAAAATTTAATCCCGTTAGTTTGTTCTTTTTAGGTATATTAACCAATGGATTGAATGCCATGTTAATATTAAGAATCACATAAGTAAAATAACCGTAAATTATAACGAGTAAAATTTTGAATTTATTTTAAAATTAGTTCCCTCCACCATTTAAAATAAATTCACCACTTGCCTGGTACCCTGTGAATAGCATGCCTCGATGAGAAGACGTCTACTAACCATCGTTTGTCTAGATAGGTCAATTCAAATTAATTTTACTATTTAAGCAATAGACCATGCCAAGTAAAAGCAAATAGCTGACATAACTTCGATCCAACAAATAATAGCAGTTACTCAGATTGAGAGAATACTATTATTTATAGCTAAGTATTAATCACCATCTAATCCCAAATCAATCGTTTCGTAATGAATTTTTCTAATTGAGAAATAATCCACACTAACAATTATCCAAAATTATACTTAAAGAAGATTCGTACTGGTGATACCGCAATTTATCCTAGCCGATGGGGAGGAAGGCCTTACTGCCAACACGCAGAATTAATTACATCACATACGAATAGGTGATAGAGACCGCAAAATTTATCTATGAATAAATTTTCTCTCCCACTTAGATTTTTAAAATATTTTTTAGGGTTATAAAAATCTATTTAATTAAAATAAATTTATTAATTTTAAAAACCACACGATCCGAAAGATTTTAAAATAACTTTCCGTGTACATGATCCAAAAAATTTTGATTTGTCAAATCATCTTTTCGTGTTTTAATGCGTAACAAATAAAATTACCGATGAATGCAAATGTTTTCCTTTGCTTACACCTAATGTATTGATTAAGGACATTCAAATATTTTATTTTTATGTTACACACTTTTTGAAGATAATAATTTACTAAGATTAACCATTTTTTATTTAATTAATACAAAATCTAGAATTAATATTTACGTTTTCTCAAAATATCTGACTTAAAAAAAATTTCTGAAACGTGTTATTTTGTAGTAATAAAACATCTAAAAAAATTTCATTTAATTAAAAAACTTTTAATTAAAAAAATTAATTTTATTTTTCTTTACAAAATATTAATTAAAATCAAAAATTTTGAATTAATTAAAATAAACAAGAAAAATAAAATAGATATGTATCATCTACGCAGTTTATATAAATAAAAAATACAAGATATGTATATATTCTAGTTTTATGATCAAACATGAACTTTGTTGAGTTTCATGTTACTATATGCAGATAAGCTTCTAGTCTTTCAACCGCTGTAGAAAGCTGCTTATCGGCATCTGAATCCTATAAGAATTCTTTAATAATCAGTGTTATAGATATATAACACATCTCATATTAGTTATTATTAGAAAACAGCCGCCAAGGCCTCGAACCATCAGCCACCACCGCCGGTCAAACCAGCAACCCGCTGCCAACATGTGCCGTCAAATTTTCGAGGTCATCCCGGCCTCATTCGAGCTCCATTTTGGTCCTCATTTTTTCTAGAGCGTAGCTAACGAAATATACTATTTTTTATCCAAATAATTGGTCAAAAATAGCCCAAGAAAAAGGGATCGATGGCCGCCGAAACACAAAAAATGCTACTGCCCTGCAACAGCACTGCATCACCAACTTCCCAAGGTCATTCCAGCCTCATCCAAACTCCGTTTTCGTCCCATTATTTTTTGAAACGCAGCTAACGAAATATTCCATCTTTTTGTAAAAAAGTCTGATTTGAAAACAGCCCAAAAAAAGCCATCAAATGCCCGAGAAGTCACTGCACTGCACCACCCATCACCGCTGCTGTTGTGCTGCTTGTTTAAGCTTGTTCCATGGTTGTTTTGGCTCCCGTTTTTCACTCATTTTAGCAATGACATCTAGCAATATGATACTTTACAGAACGACTCAAAAATAATCTCGAAAAGCCTCGAAACGGAGTCCCGAAACAGCCCAAATAGTCGGCTATTGCCGTCGCCCATGGCGCCGCTTTTCAACTATTTTTGGTTTAGATTCTTTCCATGTTTATGAAGTATTTTTCCAACCAATTTTAATGCTATTTTGTGCCTATGAAATTGCTCAAAACTCATCTCGAAAAAGTAGCAAAACCATGAAAAAAACGGTCCTTGAGCCAGTTGCCAAAGCCGTAGCCCGTGGGCTATTTTTTTGCCGTTTTTACTGCAATTTCAGACCTATTTTGCTGCTATTTTTACTACAAAAAACCCACAAAAAATTTACTAGGAAAACTTGTTTCAAAACTATGCAAAAATTGGCACGATCTGTGGCCCGAATCACCCAAAACCACCGCCGGTTACGCCGGTTATGCCGCCGCTTATTTTTCGTGTTTTTGAATATTCAAACCTGCTCTTAAATATTCTAAATAATATTTAAAAATAAATAAAAATTTTTATATCGAAAACCTTATGTCCCGAAGGCTCACATTTGAACTAAAAAAGTTTAAACTATCACGATCAACTCTCGTGATTAACAAACAAATTATAATCATCATTCAACCATTTAATCAATCATGAATAAAATAATGATAATAAAATCGAGATTAGAACACTTACAAAATAAAGTTAGCATAGTTCTAAATCTACCCAGCCCCTCGATTAATCGTAAACATAATCAAAACAGCATTGATAACAATTGTTGGAGGCAAACTGCCAAGATCATTGAGTCTTAAACAATTTTTCAAAAAATAAAAGCTGAACGGGCAATCGCTGAAACAAGCTCCAGATAAAATTTTTTTGATGTCGAATGATCAAAATAAAACCCGTGCCACCATAGTTAATTTAGATGAATACCTTTTGGTCGATTCTTCAACTACGAACTTTGATTTCTCGAGTTGAAGCTCTAGTCAGACCTTCTATTATATTCTCGATGCGATTCCCGAATATAGTATGGGCTACTATCCTTCGAGAACTGATACTGGTAGAACCTGGACAACATTCGTCTTGAAAGACAACTTATAAATTTGGTTAAGCTTACTCGCATATTTATTGGGCTACAGCAAGAATTTGTGGAGTATTTATGACATAGATTTTTAGTGTGACCTAGATACCCTTCCAGCGGTTTCTGTAAATATGAAAACTTCTCAGCGATTTCTGTAATTATAAAAATCTTGAAGCAGTTTCTATAATTTTCATAAAATACTAAATTATAATTCATACCACTAAAGAACTATAATTGCACTCTTAGCCATAATCTCAAGACCAATTTGCATTGAGCTCATGTTATTAAATACTTAACTTATTTCCATACGTTAAGATTCTCGATACCCACCAATTAAATTTAATTACTGAGAATTTAATTTAATTAATATCTTTAAAATTTCTTAAACCCTTCCGCTTAACTTATTTGACTGCCGGATAATTAAATTCACATGTAGGGTTTAGCCCAGTTAAAATATATAAGCTTCCTTAAGGGGGTATCGTCAATCTCAAACAATCAGGACGTAGATTCCATCAATAATTAATATTCACCATATAATTCATACTGCTATCCAACTCACTAGGACTATAGACCCATAAAAGATCACATCAAAATAAAAAATATTAAATATATACAAATAATAATTATTTTGAAATTAAGAGCATAAGTACTCATAACAACCTTGGAGTGTGAATTAATTTATATAGTCAGTATAAAATTAATTATCCCAATGTGGTCTTATTTAATACACACAAAGTGTACTAGCACAGCTAGTCGGAACAATAGACGATACTATTATCTGTTTCCCGTAACCAAGGCAGGCCCACTAAAACTCAGTGCTACAGTCGTACCGATGGTTTGTTCATTTCCATCTAAACTGTGAACAAAAAACTTATATTCTGCAAGAACCTATAATTTGGTCTTCTGTATGCAAGTCGTACTCTACACACCAGATTAAATACTGTATAGAATAAAGGACAACTATGCATAACATTAAAGAAATGATATTGCATACATTGCTAATTAAGATTCTCATAAAATAAAAAAATAATTTTATTATAATAAAATTAAATACTAAAACCAAAATAAATCCATGGTTTTTAATATATAATCCTAACAAGGTTCTCCCCTTATCTTTATACCTTAATCAAAATAAACAATTATAGCAATATGGCATTCAACAATAATATAATATCTAAGCTTCAAAAAAAGCATTCTAAATTCATTAAGAATTATGCATCAATTAAAATGTTCAAGTGTCCAATAAGCTAAACACATACAACTTATGCCATTCCAAAAAGAATTGCAAGGTAATAATATAACAATTTACATGCAATGTCATTCCCAAAAGTTAAGGTTCATACATTCAACATTTGACATGTTTAACATAACCCAATTAATCATTGAAAATCATACAACAACATATAAGAGTTTTCAAAAAGTATACCCAACAACCAATAAAAGTTCAAGGCATTCGTACATCCACATTCACAAAAAACCAACAAACAAAAAATAGAAAAGAATGTATGTTTGAGAGTTACATCTTCTTCTTCACAGAATAAATTCAAAAAAGACTCCATCAAATCATCTTCTTCTTCTCTCTTTCTTTTTTTCTCTTCTTGCTCTTCTCTCCTTTTTTCAAATCATCAAAAAGACTCCATCAAAGGTCATACATCTGTTTCTTGAAAGCCTTCTTCTTTTCTTGTTTCTTCTTTCTTTCATAGGCTTTTTCTTTCCAGACTTGAGCTGTCTCATCTTTCTTTTCGGCTGCTTTCATGGCTGCAAATGTGGTAGCTAAGGTAAGATCAGCTTCTCTCCTTAGTCTGGCTTCTTTCTCCTCTTTGGTTTCCTAAGGCTTGAATTATTTAGCCCATGCTTCCTTGATCCATGTCAAATGGTCTTCCACCTTCCTGGAGTTCTGTTGCATAGCGATTATAACACCTTCATCGTATTCTTTTCGGACTTGTTAAAGAATTTGGAGGTTGGCATCCGCAATACCATCAAGATGCTTTTTCATTCTCTTGCTAAGAGACTTACTAGCATTGCAAGCACTCTCGACGTCCATGCACAGAATACGGGTGGTCTTTTCCCGATCAGTAACAGATGTAGAAATGGAGGACACTTTACAACCTATGTCATAAAGGTCTGCATCAACTTTTTCGTGAAGGGATGACAGAGAGGAGGTTAAACCCTTAACAAGGGTGATAAGCTCAACAAAGTCAAAGGAAGAGCGACCAACATGGGGAGCAGAGGAAGAAGTGATAAGGAGAGGAGGAGGAACAAAAGATGAGGAGGGGCTAGGAACATCTAGTTTAGGATGAGGGGGAAGAGGGGAACCAGAGTCAAAGGGAATGTGAGAATTGGCACGACTAGAGGAGAGGGGAAGAGGAGTTCTGTTTGTAGAGAGGGTACCATGACGAGTAGTCTATATATCATCAACCAAAGAAATTTTCATATATTTTAATGTGGACTTACCATATAGATCATGTTTTGAAAAAGGAATCTCTTTTTAAGTGGTCAAGTCAACACCAAAATGAAAAAAGACTTTGTTTAGGAACATTCCATGTGGGAGGAAGGAATTAGACATAAAATGTGATTGCAACATGTCAGAAATAAACAAATAACTGAGATCAAGTTTCTTTTCCTCAAGAATGCACCACATGATAAAAATGTGCATGAAGAAAACAATACTGAACTTTTCAGATTGAGGTAAAAATATGTGATTCACAAAATGATGCAAAATACACATCTCAAGTTTGAGAGAGTTGGCCTCAAGAGCCTTGGAAGGGTCAACCACTTCGAGTTCAAAGATTTGTTTCACTGCATTATGAAAGGAGAAACCTTCAATGGTTCTCTTCTTCTTGTTGCAGTGAACAAACAATCAACCCTCAGGGAGACCGAGGATCTCATTCAGAATTTTAGAGGTCAATTTGATGTTCACACCATTCATCCAAGTGGTGATGTTATTGTCAGGGATGTCAGAGATTTTAAAATGCACATAAAAAAGTTTGACAAAAGTGGGGTAGTGATGGTCACGGATTTAAAGCAAGTTCATCCAACCGAGGTCGATGAACCAATCAGAGAATCTCATTTCTATAGAATCGAAAAACTAAAAATCTACAGAGCGGCCAGGGATTACCTTGCGAGTGGAGAAGGACGTGAAGAATAAGTTTTTGTACTTTGAGAACAGAATCTTTAGAGAGGAGGCCATTCCCATGTTAGCGGATGGCATCGCCGTCGCCGTCTTTGATTTCTTCTTCAATTTCTACTTCTTTGCTGCCCTAGGGCTTGACGGCCCTTCGTCGGGGCGTTTGCTTCCCTTGCCCATAGTCTTTGAAGGTATCGTCGGCGAGAAATGACAGAGAGAGGGAGATGAGTTGACTCTAGGGTTTGACAGGAACATAGAGAAGGAGAAGATGATCGGTTACTAAAATTGTTAAATGAAGGGTTTGAGTGCGAAAAGGGAGAAACGACCTATATATAAACTCTATGAATCGTGTTGACACAAATCTCAATTGAGTCGACACTTTTCACGAGACACGGGGGTGTTTAAAAATGAAAATTGTGTAGACATGTTTTAACACGGTGTTAACACTTTCAGTTTATTGAGTCGACACTCCTCACAGGCGAGTCGACACAAATTTACCGAGAGCAAGAATACGAATCGTGTCAACACTATATAGTTGGGGTGGACACTATTATCAAATTGTGTCGATACGATATAGCTTTGATTCAACACATTCACACATGTATCAACACCTTTTAGTATTGTGTCGACACCTTTCACACATCAAAATAAAGTATAAAAAGCATTGAAAAAGCAATGAACAAGCACTGTCAGTATGGCATTTTAACATTAATTTGGATCACATTGCATACTAGGTTCTCTTCTGATATAACAGTTTTTTTTTCATTTAAAGGTTTGGTGAAAATATCAACAAGTTGGTGGTCTGTGCCTACTAATTCAAGTTCTATGTTACCTTTTTAAATAGATCTCTAATGAAATGATGCCTAATCTCAATATGCTTTGTTCTAGAGTATTGTATAGGATTCTTGGATATGTTGATGGTACTAGTATTATCACATTTAATAGGAATATGATCTAAATATACACCATAGTCTTCTAGTTGTTGTTTCATCCATAGAACCTGTGCATAATAGCTATCAGCTGCAATGTACTCAACCTCAGCTGTAGATAAGGCTACTGAGTTCGATTTCTTGCTAAGCCATGATATTAAAGAGTGTCCTAGGAATTAACATGTTCCACTTGCATTCTTCCTATCAATTTTATAACATGCAAAGCCTGTATCAGAATAACCAAATAACTCAAAGGCTATTCCTCTATGATAGAATAATCTTAGGTTTTATATACCTAAGAGGTATCTAAAGATGCGCTTAACAGCAGTCGCATGTGATTCTTTAGGATTAACTTGATATCTAGCACGCATGCATACACTAAACATAATGTTAGGTCTACTTGTAGTTAAATAAAGTAGAGATCCAATCATAACTCTATATCTCTTTTCTTCTACTGCTTTACTATTTTCATTCTTGTCAAGCTTTGTTGAATGGAAAATTGGAGTTCCCATTGGTTTTGCACTTTTCATGTAATGCCCCCATTTCGTAACAATAAAACCCTACAATATAATCTGGTGTGCACATTGGAGTTCCCCTATGTTTTTAGTATTTAATTTTATTTTAATAAAATTAATTTTTTATTTTATGAGAATATTTATGAGCAATGTATGTGTATCATTTCTTTAATGATATGTACGGATGTCCAATATTCTGTATAGTATTTAATCTGGTGTGCAGAGTACGACTTACACACAAAAGATTAGATTTTAGGTTCTTGCAGAATATAAATTTTATGTTCACAGTTTAGATGGAAATATACATACCATCGGTACAACTGTAGCACAGAGTTTTAGTTGGCCTGTCTTGGTTACGGAGAACAGATAATAGCGTTGTCTATTGTTTTGACTCTTTGTATTAGTACACTTTATGTGTATTGAATGGGACATTTGGGGTAATTAATTTTGTACTAACTATATAAATTAATTCACACCCTAAGATTATTATGAATAGTCCTCATTTTCTTAATCCTAAAATAATTATTGATTTGCATACATTTAATATTCGTTGTTTTAATTCATTAGAGGATGCGATCTTATATAGGTCTATATTCCGTGTGAGTTGGATAGCGATATTATTTGTATGAAAAATATTAATTATTGACGGAATCCACGTTCGAATGATCAGAATTGACGATACCCCCTTAAGGATGCTTATAAGTTTTGACCGGGCTAAACCCTACAGGTGGATTTGATTATCTGGCGGTCAAATAAGTTAAGCGGAAGGGCTTAAGAAATATCAAGATGCCGATTAAA
>JAULJZ010139603.1:0-10645 GCA_032270985.1 Heliamphora pulchella | reverse complement strand
TATATATATATATATATGTATAATTTATTTGTGAGAAATACAATAAACCCCTGTTTTGTTTCTCAAAAAATCAGCTTTTAAGCTATACTATTTGATTTTTAAAAATACCAACTAATTTTTTTTCATCTCTTAATCCACAAAAAATAATAAACACATCACAAACACCTTAACTTTTTTTAAACTAAAATTATTATAATACCACCAATTAAGAGAGTCAGCGCTTCTAAAAAAAATGCTAATATTCCAAGTATTACAACTTAAAAATAAAAAGCAAGGTATATTAGACATTTTAATAAAAAGTAAAAAAATAAAAAATTACTATAAAAAATTATCTCAAACACTTCAACTATTTTTTATTCGTCTTTTTTATCAAAAAACTAAACATCTTAAAAGTTAAACTTTTTAAACGTTCCAAACACGCCCTAAGGCTTAAACATTAACAAAATTATTTATGTCTTATTTTTTATCTCCGTTTTTTACATTTTATATTTTTAGTTTTATTAATTCATCAATTACTATTTTTTATCTGTTATACTCTTTATAACTCTTATTACTATCACTCTTTTAAAATTTTAAAACTATTTTCAATATAGTCTGTCACTTCGACTTTGGTCCTACCTCCACCGCTACTTTCTTAATATTTTTCTTTCATTTTTCCCAATTAAATAAGTGACATAGGAGATCTCATCTCTAACTCCACCTCATTTTAGAGTGTTTAAAAATGTTACTGCTAGTAATTTATAAATTGTAGCTTCTAATAGAAATTTTAAATATTTGGTAAATATTGTAACTTACAGCTGAAATAGAAAAAAATAGTTAAATATTATAACAGAAATTATGAACATTTAAAAAAAATTATAATTTATAACTAAAATTACCAACAATAAATTCAAAGTTGATAGGAGAAACTTGGCCAAACACTCCCTATTATCATTCTAATTAATATTTTTTACTATTTATACTTTAGCCCCACCAACAACTACTATTTGTACTTGAATGACCATCCCATCCTACTGGGAGATGATTACGTGCTGTCGGGAAAGACAAAATTGGTGAAAATTTCTTAAATTATTTTTTAAGGACTCTAAAAAAAATTTATGACAAAATAAAATTTTAAGGCATTAAGGCTGATACATTTTTTAACCAAAGAAGTTCAATAGCATAATTTTTGGTTGTAAAAATTCATACACATTTATTTTTAGGGCATGTTGGGCAATTTTAATATTTTTGTTTTTTTTGACTAAAAATGTAAAAAAAATCAACATTGTTCAGTTGACAAAAAAATAAGAAAATTAAAAAGATAAAAAATAAAATTAAAACATAAATTTTTAGAATAATCTTTTCAAACTTCAATCACTATTAAAATAAAATAGTATTTCTTATTCATAACTTGCTTATTACTACTACTAACTACATATAATTATCAATATCAAATATATAGAATGTTAAAATTATTCAATTCAAACAAAAAGTAAAAAAATTAGTTTTTTACTTAAATAATCAACTTAAAAAAAACTAGTATAAAAGTTAAGTTACCAAACAATCTATTTTAAACTAAATTTAGCTTTTTGACTAAAAAGAAAAACTAACTTTTAAATTAGTTGTCGATCTAGGCCTTAGCCTGTGTTTGGATTAGCTTTTTTTAGTGGCTTTTAGGCTTTTTAACTTTTTTATAAAAAAATAGATTTCAAATCATATAGAAAAAGTAAAAAAAAGTCTAATAAGCCAAACCAGTTGACTTTTTTTTTACTTTTAAGCCAAAAAATTAGCAAAAAAAGTTAGCCCAAACGGAAGCTTAGTTTTTAAACTTTGAAATGTTAAAAAATTTACTCTACGGATTTATTTTTCATAAAATTTATATATATTTTTTAACATCATTAATAAGTTCTATCAAATAAGATTCATATTCAATACTAAGATCTATAAAACAGCATAAACTAAAAAATTAAAATTTTGATAGAGTTAAATTACATAGGAAAATTTATCGCTGAAAGCAAAAATATTTTAAAAATTATCAACTTAATTCTGAATATTCCTACATATAGAGCACATAGGAAATAGTTTTAAATAATTCTGATGAAGAGATAAATATATTAAACTTTGCAAAGTTAAACTTATCTCCACAATTGAAAATATTAAAAAACTCTCAAATTAAACATGAATTTTCCTAAATGTGTGTGTATATCTATATCTATATCTATACTATATATAAAGAAGTCGAGAACTTTGAAGTCCTGTCACATGTTTTACAATTTACAATTTTAATATTATTTTTAATTTAACTTCTATTTCTTTTATTAAACAATAATAACTGTCACAAATTTGTAACTTCCAATTGAATAGGGAAATTTGTAACTTCCAATTGAACTAAGGCCGAATACCTCTCTCGATTTTTCTATCTTTTCATGTTTTCCATTTGGTCACCAAAAAAATAGTATGAAAAGGAAAATAAATTTTTGGTCCACTTCATGACTTTTTTTTAGCAACGTGGCTTAACGAGTTTGTTGATATCTATAATTTTTTTTAAATTTAAATTTATTCGAATTACACACGCATTGAGTATACCAAGAGACTAGTGTGTGTATATATATATACACATACATATAAAATAATTTTAAAAAGTAAATTTTGTTAAAGAGATAAACATGTTATATTTATAGAGTTAATTTTATTACTCTAATTGCAATTACTCAAAAAGATTATCAAATTTGATTCTAAATATTTATAAGAATATGTTTATATTACATTTTAACATAGGTATTTTTTAATTGAACGGTTCACATTCTCTCTCTTCAATCAACGGCTCAGATGGCCTCTCACGCCTCCTCTTTTATTGGACTTCTCTTTCGTTTGCTTCATTCCAAGGTTGAAAGCTATTTTTAGTTGACTTGTGAGACATTTTTGAAACAAATACCCAACCATGCCCGGAGAAATAATTAGGCTTGGATTGACAATTAGTTTAAAAATTATTTTTTTTAATTTTTTGTATTCTTAATCAACAAGTTAAATTAGATTTAAGGTAAATTGTTTGGTAATTTAACTTTTAAATTTGTTTTTTTTATGTTAGTTATTTGGGTAAAAAGTTAATTTCTTTTATTATTTTTGTTTGAAGTAAAATAATTTTACCCTTTTATATATTTGATATTAACAATTATATGTAGTTGAAAGTGATAGTAAATAAGTTATGAATAATAAATATTATTATATTTTAAAAATGATAAAAATTTGGATAGAATATTATAGAAGTTTATATTTTGATTTGATTTTTTTATTTTTTTATTTTTTGACTTTTTTGCCAAATGAACTTTGATTTTTTTGGTATTTTTAGCCAAAAAGTTAATGCTGCCAATTAAGACCTGATTAGCGAAGAGAAAGATTATTTTTAAAAAAAATAATAATAATCTGATTAGTTTATTTAAGACTTTTGAACATAAGGAAAACCCTTTAGAGATCTCTCTTTTGTTCTTGCCTTCTTGCACATTGCTATTTTTATTTTTTAAAATTAGAGTTAAATTAAAATTAAATAAATTTACTTAATTTTATATTAAAAAATGCCTTCAAACGCGTGATACTACGTGAAATTATTTAATAATTTTTCTTATTTATGTGTCGTCTGCCCAACTCCTAGCTGTTATCCATTGTTTACTTTTGCATTTAATATGGCAATTAAATGAGCTTATTAAATTGATTTAATAAATAATATGGTATAATTATTAACGAGTCATATATAAACTATATTTGTATTTAATTAATGTTTGTCATCTCAGAAAAGATGATTTTCTGAAAAATAGAAAATACAAGTTATAGTGTTTGGCATCTTTAAAAAATTTATTTATTTTTTATACACTTCTTAAAAAAATGCTTATACACATCACAAACACTTTTTTTTTTTACATTTCAACAAAAAGCAAAAACAAATAAAACATCTCTAGACAATTTATCCCAAATAATTATTATCTTTCTCTTTTTTTTTCTTAAAAAAACTAAATATCACTAAAGCAAGTTTTTTAATATCCCAAAAGGGGTTAGTTCTTGTGATTGGTTGGCATTGTTTAATAAATCAATTTGATCATCAAAATATAATTTGTTAATAAAAATGAAATGAATTATTGGTGAGTGAACTCGATCCTAATGTAGGAATAATAATTTCTCCCCGCATGATGCCTCATTAGTCTTCGCCGCTTTATGTATAAATTTTTCTTGCCTCCAATAACAAATGAGATGTGAGAAGCATTTTTTTCTCTTGTCTTAGTTTATTCCTATCTCACCCACAATTATATAAAATAAATATTTTAAAAAAATATAATTACATGTTATAAAATTTATTTTTAGAAAATATAATAAAAAGAATTATATCTATCTCTTACTTTTTTATTTTCATTTCTTATATTCTATATGTTTGGTTCTATTAAATCATTAACAATTATTTTTTATTTGTTATAGTATCTATAATTCTTATTAGTCTCACTCTTTAAAACTTAAAATTTTTGATCTATTTTCGCTTCATCCAGCCTCACTTTCTTGATATGTTTTTAAGTTTATGCCCCGATCAAACAAAAAACAAGAATAAGATACCTCATTTCTGTCCCGTCCCGTTACATTGCTATTTCAATACTAATATTTTCTAAATTTTGCTATATGCACATTCATCAATTACATATCAAGAGGATACACACCTTTCTCATATGGGGTGAATTCTACGTAATTATAAAATTTGCCATAAATATAAAAAAATATATTTAAATATATCTATCCACTCCACCACGCATTTTTCATGTTTTTTGACTTCTGTGGTGGGGCTACGTACGTTACAATGTCCACCAACCACCCAGGCCTACATGGAGATGATTCACATGCTGTCGGTGACAGTAATTCTAAAAGACAAAATTAGTGATAATTTTTTAAAATAATTGGATAAATTACACTGACATTCCCCCTCTGATTTTTGAAAAAAATAGGAATCTCCCTTGTGATTTTTGAAATGTTATTAACTTCTCCTTTGATTTCTGACAAAAATAGAAATTTCTCTTGTGATTTCTGAAATGTTATTAACCTTCCCTCAGGTTTAATTTTTGCATCAAATTAGTCTAACCGTTAAATTTTCGTTCTGCTGTGCCTTGTTTGGTGCATTTTTCGAATAAATTTTTATAATTCAATTCGTTCATTACGTAGAACTTATCGAGTTTATTTAGCATGTAAAAATTCAGATTCATTCAATATCTGTAACTAAGTGATTGAATAAGATCTTTTAATATTATTTTATAAAAAAATAAATAAATATTATAATTTTAAAAAATATTATTAAACAAATGTTACTCAATCACTTAGTTACAGGTATTAGATGAATCTAAAATTGTACATGCTAAACCAACTCGACGAGTTCTACGTAATAAACGGATTGAATTATAAAAATTTGTTCAAAAAATACATCAAACAAGGTGCAGCAGAGCAAAAATTTAACGATTAAACTAATTTGATGTAAAAATTAAATCTGAATGGAGATTAGTGACATTTCAGAAACCACACGAAAGATTTCTACTTTGTCAGAAACCAGAGGGGAGGCCAGTGTAATTTACCCAAAATAATTTTGTTAGGAATCCAAAAGAATTTTATGACAAAATAAGATTTTAATACAATAGGACTTTAACTATGAATTTATTTTTCATAAAATTAATATTTTTGTGACACAATTAACAAGCCTGTGTTTGGGCTAACTTATTTTTGAGATGTTTTTGGTTTAAAAGCCACAAAAAGCCAAATGATTTGGCTTATTAGGTTTTTTTCTCACTTTTTTTATTTTTCTACGTGATTTGACACCTACTTTTTAACAAAAAAGCCAAAAAGCATAATGTTCGATCATTAGTGTATACTTTTTGTACATTAGTGGTAAATAAAATAAAATAAAAACATAAAATTAAACTTACAGACCATATAAATATGATGATACAAGTAGATCAAGGCTAGCGTTTGACGCTATGTCTTTAAAACAGATTCGTCCCCGCTGCGGTGCTTACGGTTCTACAGATGTCTATCTCCTAGAATACAATGATCTGAATTCCACAGAAGAAGCACTGTAATCGGTGGGCCTGTTGAACTAAACTATATTTTGTACTCCATTTACACGGACTCCAACACAATGTATGTAATGTACTCCACAAAAAATTATATTTCAAAAATAAAACAGAATCTCGAAATATATAGAGGAACTCGTGACTATTCAGAATAGTCACCAAGAAAATGACACACCTATTCAAAGCGAATAGGTACCACCAAAAGACATAACCTTACAATGATAAATAATGAATTACCATCTTCAATTAATTCTAATTCACATTAAAAAAAATAATTTTAAATTATGTTTTCCAACAATCCCCCACATGAATGAAAATTAATTGGATCGACTGTGCAAATAATAATGCAAAATTATGCATACACAAAGAGAGTACAAGCAGAAATTTTCTGTATAAGGATAGGTGATTTTTGGCTTTGAACTTTCCCTTGTGATAAACTATCAGATTTTCTGACTAATCAGTGGACGCGATTCCTTGAACTGTTCAGCCGTTTGTGTAAGCCAAGACAATAGAATGTCACACAGAATCTTTCCAACATAGTTTTAGTTCTCACAGTTGTGCTCATTTTGACCCCAGGCAATTCCTAGTTTCATGAGTGCTTTAGAGAATGCATTCTTATAATTCTCATAGAAGTGGCCCCTTCTCACCCATATAGGTAAATTCTTATTAAGAGTATCCTGCTATACCCCACTTGAATTTTTAAGATATGAGAATTATTAAAAGCATAGCTTATCCTAAATAACGCTACAGGTATCACTGTATTATCATAGAAATGGGTAGGAGATATAATATCCATAGTGATTCTACTGAGTCACACACAATTCGGTTGTCTATTTGAACCTAGATATTGGGGTCTCCAGTCAGCTAGGTTGGGTTGCCATTGAGGCGGCTCTAAATTTATAGGTTTTAATCCCATTCCCCTCGATGATTTATCAACTAACTCTCTATACAATCTTTAGGTTAGCGGATCCGCGATGTTATCTTTTGACTTTATATAGTTTATTGTGATAACTTTATTAGAGAGTAGTTGTTTTATGGTATTGTGTTTTCGACGAATATGTTGAGACTTACCATTATACATATTACTCTGTGTCTTTTCAATTGTCGATTGGCTATTGCAAAAAATACAAATTGCAGGCACAGGTTTTGTCCACATTGGAATGTCCTATAGGAATTAGCGAAGCCACTCTGCTTCTTTTCTGCTTTATCTAAAGCAATAAACTTAGCATCCATTGTGGATCTGGCAATACTCGTTTGCTTGAAAAATTTTCAAGGCACTGCTGCACCAACCAAAGTAAAGACATATCCATTCGTGGATTTTGAATCTTTGGTATCAGATATCCAATTCGCGTCGCAAAACCTTTCTACTACACCTGGATATCTCGAATAGTGCAGTTCATAGTTAAGAGTGTATCTCAAATATCTTAGTACTCCAATTATTGTCATCCAATGATCTATCCCTGGGCTACTCGTGTATTTACTCAATTTATTGACAGTACACGTAATGTCTGGACGAGTATAGTTAGTCACGTACATTAAGCTGCCAATAATTCAGGAATACTCTAGTTGAGATATGCCATTACCAGTATTCTTCAATACGTAGAGATTTAAGTATATAGGTGTTCTCGCTGGACGATTACCATATTCTTGAATTTTTTCAAGAATCTCCTCAATATAATAAGATTGAGACAACACATATACTTCAGATGTTCAAAAAATTTTAATTCCTAGTATAACATCTACAATACTCAGATCTTTCATGTCAAACTTACTGTTTAATATTCTCTTGGTAGTTTTAATCATATCTTGATTACTACCAATAATAAGCATATCGTCAATATAAAGACATACAATGGCATATCTTTTTTCTGTGTCTTTGAAATAGATACATTTGTCACATTCATTTATTCTGAATCCATTTGACATTATTACGTTGTCAAATTTCTCATGTCATTGTTTTGGAACTTGTTTGAAACCATACAAAAATCTAACAAGCTTACACGCTTGCCTTTTTTTCCCTGGAACTACAAAACCTTTCGGTTGCTTCATATATATTTTCTCATTCAATTTTTCATTTAGAAAGGAAGTTTTAACATCCATCTGATGTATCTCAAGATTGTACAAGACTGCTATATCAACTAACATCCTTATTGATATTATCCTTGTAACCGGAGAATATGTATCAAAATAGTATACTCCTTCCTTTTGCTTGTATCCTCCTTTGATAACAAGTCTTGCTTTGTATCAGTCTATTGAACTATCTGTTTTTATTTTCTTCTTGAATATTCATTTACATCCCAGAGATTTATTACCCGGTGGAAGCTCCACTAGCTCCCAAATGATTTTGCATTATAAATTTAATTTCATTATTGACAGTCTCCTTCCAATTAGGTGCTTCAGGTGTGGATATAGTTTCCTGAAAGCTTTGGAGCTCATTTTCTAATAAGTTAGAAAATTTAAACTAAAGGATTTTGAAATCCTAACCCTTTTATTGCGTCTAGGTTTATTTTCATTTCTTTCTTGGTTTTGACTACAGCCCATTGCAGTGTCATAAGTCATTTTAAGAAGACTTGATTCTCGTGTAGAATTATACGAAAAAACATCTTCAAAAAACCACATGTTTCTTGATTCAATAATAGTATTTACGTGCATATTCTCAATATCTGACTTATGTATCAGAAATCAATATGTACTGCTATTATTCGCATATCTAAAAAGTATACAGTCAACGATTTTTTATTCTATTTTTGTTCTTTTAGGAATATGAACCGCCACTTTAGCCAAATACTCAAACACTTTTGAGTATTTATGAGAAGGCTTACGATCATTCCACAATTCATATGACTTTTTATTTATTTTCTTGTGAGGTAGCTTATTGAGAATATTATTCGCAGAGAGCAAAATTTCTCTCCACAAGTTCTATGGACACTCAAAGTTTATCACCGTTATCACCAAAGTTTATGACATGATTCACAAATAATTATCATTGTCATAACTATTAACACATAATAATGATAAACTTATAATCTAGTGACAACACAATATATCATTTCATCTCTTTCGTCATAAGAGATTTACAAAATTTATCTCTTTACTTTCAAGAGATAAAACCCTATAAATCATTTATCATATGACAAACTTCTCCAATTTTATAAGAGCTAAAAATTGTACTCTTAAACCACGATTCTATGCCTAGTGCAATAACGACCACATATCATTCCAAATAATTGGATACCCACTACAACATAAATCAAATTTACATACTAATTTTAATAATTAACTTGTGGGACATAGTTGTTTAAGAACAACACTAAAATTAGACTTAAATATGCCCTTAAATCCACACAAAGATTTAAATATCAAAATATAGGGCATTCACTCTTATTTTGGTCAAACCCAAATACTGTACATCCTAAAATTAATATTAAGATTCTTATTTAATCCAAAATTTGATTTAAGTATAACAACCAAATTAAGCTCACCATCCTTTGAAAAAAGAATAAAATAAATATTCATACTCCGTCTCGAAATATATTGATCTCACTATACATGCTCATATATTTATACGGAGCCAAACCAAATCAATATCCAGAACATTGATTTGAAAACAAATATAATATCTGAATATTTTTCTTTAAATATGCAAATAAATAATAATTTTTACAAACGATATTTGTATATAAAAAGACACATACAGATGACAAAATATACTAACATAAAATGTCAACAAAATTCAGATCATAAAACCCATTTGTGATAAATTCACAAATATATAGTATTTATTTAATTTTCTAGCAATCAAACATGCCATAGAAAATGCAGTTAAATTTTTCGTATACTAGAAAATTTTAAACACTTTACTAAAAATAGCAAATTAAATTTCAAATTCATCAAAATAAACTACGCTTAAAACGGAGTTCATACGAACGTTCATAGGCCCAAAAACTATTGTAATATTTGCAGCACAGCCAAATGTGGCCTTTAAGAGACCCATAATACTGAACAGGCGCTCCGCGCAACTGTTCATCTTCTCAAAAAACTGAACTGGCCATGCCGCGTTTGGTTCTATAAATTGATTTCCTTTAAATTGCATTCAAATGATGCAAATAAAATACCCTCAGAAAGGTATTGAGACAAAGATTCCGAATATATAAGTCAATCGAAACAAACCACACTCGAATGGGGGTTCATTCGAGCACACAAGTATCAAATAAAGCAGTCACGATATTTTAGTACAACAAAACAAGGCCTTGAATGAAACACAGCTTACAGCGCCGCTTTGCTGTGCATCGTCTTCGTCCCCAATAACCACCTGTAGGAATGTTTGGATTAAAAATAATATGCAATTCGAATAGAAAGACTTAATCTATCACATCTCTCCCAATTTACATTTAAACCACGGAAATAATATATCGTTGGACGGGTATTGAGACAAGGATCCTATTGATACAAGTCTCAGATCAAACAAGGCGCAAAACAATATAAGATTTTTTTTTTCACAACCAAACACGGTTCTATGAACAAACCCAATTACTGAACAGGCACATCATCCCTGTACATCATCGTTTTACAGA
>JAULJZ010139592.1:0-10645 GCA_032270985.1 Heliamphora pulchella | reverse complement strand
TTAAATTTAATTGGTGGGTATCAAAAATCTTAACATGGGGAGATGAGTTAAGCATTTAATAATATGAACTCAGTGCAAGAAGGTCTTGAGATTATGCCTTAAAGTGTAATTATAGTTCTTTAGTAGTGTGGACTGTAATTTAGTATTTTATGAAAATTACAAAAATCGCTGCAAGATTTTCATAATTATAGATATCGCTGTGAAGTTTACTTAATTGCAGAAATCGCTAGATGAGTATATGTGTCACACTAGAAGTCTGAGTCATAATTACTTCACAGGTCCCTACTCTAGCCCTATAAATATTCTGGTAAGCTGAACCAAATTCATAACTTGTCTTCAAGACTAAAGCTGATCAGGTTCTGTTGGTACGAGTTCTCGAAGGATCATAGCCCACATTACATTTGGGAATCGCATAAGAAAATACAGTAGAAGGTCTGACATGAGCTTCAACTCGGAATCAAAAGTTTGTAGTTAGAGAATTGACCAAAATATATTCTTCTAAATTAACTGTAGTGGCACGGGTTTTATTTTGATCATTCGACATCAAAAGTTTTATTTGCAGCCCGTTTCAGCAATTGCCCGTCAAGTTATTTTTTATCAAAAAATCGTTTACAAAAATAATGATCTTAGCATTGATGTTTTCAAGTCTAGACCTTTTAGTTGATTTTATAAATTAGTCTACAGCAGAGTCGCCAAAAAATACTGTGGCGCCAGAATTTTGAAGTTTTGAAATGGTCAAAAATATGAAAATTCAAAGGACGTTTAAAAAATATTTTAACACCTTGAAAACTAAATTTTGAAAATTATTTTTTTGTTGAAAATAGAGTCGCCACTTGATTTTTGAGAAAAACCAAGAAAAACAAAATGGATACTGATCTTTAAAACGTTAACCAGAGAAAGAGAGTTCAGAGACTAAGGTACGAATGAAAGGTGTTAGGCATCCCATTTGTCCAACCGCAAGATTGGTCTCTACTAATCATCATTAGTTCTTTTGATAAGATTTCTCAAATGTATGCAAATAAAAAAAATAAAGGCAAAGAGAGAACATTCAAAATCAAATAATAAAAATACATAACATATGTATATTGAACTCCAAACCAAAGAAAATAAGAACAAAAAATAAAATTCTAAATCTTATGGCATGCAATTTCTATTTAAAGGATACATAGAGTAAACCCGCATGTGATATTGTTTAAAACAACCTAAACTAGCATGATTCAAAATAAAAATATACTAAAAGTCACTAAAATCAAATTATACTAAGAAAATGGACATGAACATTGATAACAATATTATCAAAATCCTAAACTAATTTAAACATGTTTTCAAATGAAATAAACAAAACATTCTCTAATTTTAAAGGAATACAACGAAACTTGATAACAAGTATTTTTTTTGACAAGAAAACACCTAAAGATAAAGAGAAAAAGGAAATAAAAAAAAGTTATAAAAGAAAATTAAGCTAAAATAAAAAAGATTAGAAAATGCTATACTAACAAATGAAAATCTAACTATTCACATTTTATATTTTAAACGAAACGAAAGAAAATAAAAGAAAAAAAAACAAAAAAAAAATTAGACTATTATATGACGGGAAAATTACACTTAATATTTAAAAATGAAAGTTAGCTTAAAAAAAATCTTTGTAGTTTTTTTGAGTTTAACAAAATAAAAGAAAAGAAAAATAAAATAAGTACTATAAAAAGAAAATAAAACTAACATTGAGAGAAAAAAAAAGAAAAAGAAAATAGAACATTACAAGAAAAATAAAACTAACCATAAAAGGAAAAAAGGAAAAGAAAATAAAATGCTTGCAAACAAACATTAAACTAATGCTAAAAGAAAATAAAAAAAATAAAAAAATATAAAATGCTAAAACATTAAACTATTTTTTGAAAAAAAGAACATAAAAAAAAGATAAAATAGAATGCTATTAAAGGAACATTAAACTAATATCAAAAGGAAATAAAAGAAACTAAATACAACTATTTAACTATCAAATATGAATGTAGTATTGACAATTACATTCACATAAATATAAGTGTATTATTATGACAATTAACAATATTAACAAGTTGTAATTGCTAAAACATATTAACACTAATTGATGAATTAACAAAATGTGATAATGTGCTAAACGTGAAATGTGGGTAAATTAACAACTAAGAAATTAATAAAAATAACCAAATTACATGAAGCAAATTAAATAATAAACAAAATTAACTATATAAATGAAAGAAACATGTGAATTGAAATTGAACTTAACCCGATTACTCCAAAAGAGAGGGAATGGAGTTAGAAAGACCGGGGATCCAAACAAAATACCTGAGTTGCTAGTGAATCCTCGAGTCGAAAAATGGTGTCAACAGTCCAATCCTCGAGATCCAAGCTAGGGTTTCAACGTTGGCGTCAAAGGTTTGGCTCTGGGTACTTCGGTAGGGTTTCGGCATCGGAGCTCGAAATTGCTCGGCGACTAGGCAGAGCTGCACTCTTTAAAATTCTATCCTGAAAACATACCATGGGGTACGGTATTTATAAAATTTCTCAACCAATGAAAGGCTGACACGTTTTGGGACACGTCAGGCCATTTAGAATTGGCAGTCGTTGAGTTAGGAGTTGGCGGTCACCACAAATGGGAAGGTTCCAAAAAATTCTTATGGCGGTTGCCACAATCAAGTTGGCGACCCATGGTTCAAATGTGGCGGTCGCCACTTTGTCTAAGGTTTCCAAGGAGTTCTATTAGCGGTCGTCACAATGAACATGGCGACCCGAGGGTTCCAACATGGCGGTTTAATGATGATTTCACCGGTTTGAAGGTTTTGAGCATTGGGTTCAAATATTAAGTTTGGATCATTTTTTGAGAATTGTACTGAAGCACCATTTCAACTATTTTTATCATCGAATTCACCTAAGATTGGGAATGGTCAAATTGGGGTGTCTATAAGCGGCGTTAGACCTTCTTTTAGTTTCTGGAGTGGCAAATGGGTAGACCTTACAAGTTCTCAAGGTTTTTCTTTTGTCTTATAAGAAGGAAGCTTCTTCTGGTGGGTTAGAAGAAGGTTTTGCTTCTCAATGAGTCAGGCTTGTGGTTCCTTTGGTCGGCCTGATATAGTTGGTTTTTCATGCGAATGGAAGGGAGTTGGGTGGAGATTGCGAGTAAGTTTTCTGTTTTAGCCTGTTTGTGTTTGTGTTTTCCAGCTGCTGGGGTAGGCTGCTTGCCTTCTTGTTGGTTTGCTCTTTTTTGTTCCTTCAGCAGCTTGTACTTTTGTTTTCTCTGAGGTTGCTTGCTTGAGCATGACTTTGTATCTCCTTGAGGTCTCTTGGCCTGCTGTTCTTGAATTTGAGTATAATAAAATTCTTTTCTTTGCCAATAAAAAAATATCTATACATACAATCTCTCTCTCTTGGTTATGTGCATAGATCAACAAATTAAGCCAATTCTTCCTCCAATATTTCCATATGAAGGAAGATAAAATCTAAAAAAAAATTAAATGGCCCCAAGCACCGCTCATTTTGATGATTTAAACCTTATATTTCATTTTTTTAATGTGCAGATTATTCATTCAAAAATAAAATTGATCAGTTACCATTAATTGTCTAACAAATCACATTTACCATTAAAAATGAATAGTAAATGGATGGCACTATTTATTTTTCGTAAGACAAACACGAATTTGTTTATTCACTTAACGATATTTAATTAATTTTAATTTTTGCATAAATGATTTATACCATGAGAGCAATAAAATAAACAATTTAAATTATCGAAGTAGGCTAAACTTGGTCCCATAAATGCCCAACATGATGGTTCAATCCACTAAAGGAATTGGAGAAAAGCTGAACTCTTCATAAAATAGAAGAAACAAGAATTAACATTGCCTATTAGCATAAGCAACTTTTCATTAGGATATATCATCCTATTTGAGCTTAATTATTACCAAGCTATATATATGGCTAGGTAGAAAATAAACAACCGTACACAATGCTGGTGTTAATGAAGGATTTTCGACTCTAGCCTGGTCGATATAAGAATTTGTTAGATTATATTATATTGAGGTTACAAAGAGTTATTCTTGAATTTCTGGTTAATTACTTAGTTTTATAATTATTACTTTCATAGACAAATAATTTAATGTGGAATGGCAAAGGCAATGATTTGCAAAAAAGAAAAAACAAAAAAACCTAATTAATATGGTAAAATAAATTGGCCTCCCTTAAGATTATCGCTACCAATGCATTAGTACTGTTATGGTTTTGCAGATTACATTTCTTTTAGCCTTATTATACCCTTCACCTACCATTTCATCTTCTTTTCTCCATGCCAACATCCTAAGTTACTGTGAGCTACTATTATAATAATGCTTAAAGATTTCACTAGTCAAACTAAAAAGTTACTAGTTTTCATAAAAGTGTGATAAATAATATAAACAAAATTCTTAATCTCAATTTACTGATTAAGTGAGATGGTATATATATTTTTTTAATCTAAAACGCCACAATTTTGTAACAATAAAACCACCCAATTATATATATAAGAGGTAATGAAACCCGAGTTTACGATTTTTGCACAAAATCGATATAAAAGAGAATTTTTTAAACAGTAAAACAAGCTCCCCAGATATAACTATTTATGTCATAAAAAATGCTCAAAAGATAACAAACAAACCTCCCTTTCAAAATAAATTTCTAAAAGTGTGCCACCCAATGAAATTCGCTCTAGCGGACCGAGGGCAAACTGCTCTAAAATGTTGAAGTTTTTTTAAGTGTGGGAAAATTTTCAAAATTTCTTATATTTTGAACATAATTTTCATAAACTAAAAACTTAAAGTTAAAACATATATTTAACATTGAAATAACCTCCAACTTCTCAAAACTTGAAAAGCCGCCATACTAAACCATAGAATTTCATACAAAAACCAAGGAATTAACTTGAATTAAGAACCCAACGATCTCACATACATATAAGTGATGAATACATGGCCTTAAGGCCTTACAAAAGGGTTTCTGACAACCCAAATACATCTTTCAAGTCTAGTAAAAGAATTGGAATTACAATCTATAACTCTCAAAGGATGATTCCCAAGAAACGTGTAATTTCCTCAAAAACAACCCAACAAGGTCCAAGTACGGTCTTCCGTACTCGAAAATTCATCTTCTGTATCACTTGAAATATGTTTAAACAACATGAGTCGAGACTCATAGAAAATAGACTAAAGATGAACAAATGAATGATATGCGAGGATGGTTATATAAAATGCAACACGTAGTTTTCTCAAAAGAAGTACCAATTTTGTTTAAACCAAACGCCATTCCCATAACTGGTTTTCCATTTATAAAACTAACTCTGTGTAGTCCTTTATTTCCTTATCATTACAACCATTTTTAGTTCTCGATTAACCATATACACGCATGCACACACTCACACGCGCGCGCACGTACGTTTTTCAACTCTTTTCAAATCCAAACGGATTCGTGGTTTAAGTTTTTAAGAACCGATGTCAGGCGAGTCTATAGACCCATGCATGGCCACTACTGACCGAGTCGCAAGGGGCCCGCCAAGTGACAGATGCGTTTTATGATCTGCCTCGAACTTATAGACCTGTGCATGGTCACTACTAACCGGGTCTTTGGAGACCCGCTAAATGACAGATGCATTCTATAATCTGCCGTAACTCACATAACTTGTGTGCAGTTTTTTGGTCTTTCACCGAGGAGCTGGACTAGCTCATAATTAAATGATCCTGGGATCTAAATCGGTTCATTCATTTTATAATTTCCAAAACTCCACACACGAGTCCAACCCAAACATGGTTTCGCTCGTTAAACCCAACACGATCAAAATCATTCATATTATAGCCTGAGTCCAACCGATAAACCCGGTTCCTCTTGTCAACACCCAACACACACATGGGATTTAAATCATTCAATTGTTTTTAATACTCTCATAATTTATACGTTCAAATAAAAAGGTTAAAAACAAACCCCAAATCAACATCTCATATCATTGATATTCATCAATTTTAAAAGTTTATTCAAAATTTCTAACCCAACACTCATTTTTCGTCATCCATCATATAAATTTATGAAAATTTATATACAAGTAGGTTGAAATATTTTCAATTTGTCCAAAGACTCAATCAATTTCATCATTTGAATCCAACAACTCCAAAGCCGCAATTTTCATGATTTCAGCTCAAGTCAAAACCCTAAGTTTCTAAAATCACATGCTCAATGTCTTCCAACGGTAATATTAAGGTAGATCTACCACACATATGCAAAACTCAAGATCCAACATTGTTTAACTTCACACCCAAACTTAGGGTTTCAAAAACACAAATTTTTCATGCTTTCAAGTAAATTCAATGAAAATACAACTCATATACATACAATGATCAAGATTAGTCTTAGATCCTACCTCTTTAATGATAAAACCTTAAGAACTAAGCCCTAGCAAGCTCCAACGTCGAAGATCTCCAACCGAACAGTAAGAAACGAGCTTTCAACGTGTAGCTCCAACCTCTAACAAATGTACAATTGAGCGGGAAACAAGAAATCTACTCTAGAGGAGCAAGAAAGGCTCCAAAAAATCACTAAAGCCAACCCTAAGTCTCAGCTCTTGTTCTAGAGAGAGGGGGTGAAAAGAATAAAGGAGAAATGTTAAAACCCGCAACTTAAACTCTACTCGCCGATAGTCTGCTCGAGCAGGCCCCAGGCCGCTCGAGCGGCCAATGCTATGAGGGGACCCAAACCAAGCTGTATAAATGAATCAAATCATAAGCGAAATGCCTCAAAATTCACTCAAACAACCCATAACAATAATCCTCATGCATTATCAAGCATACGGTCATCATCATCCATCATTGCCATGATTAAATTTCAATTTCTTCGCACAATTAAACAATTTTTCATATATCACCAAAGGTCTCAAAGCGTGCTTTAATTAATTCTCAAAATAAAAAAAGGACCGAGTCCCTACAACCTCCTCCTTTTAGGAAATTTTATCTCCGAAATTCAACACTAGAACTCGAGTCAACTTCTTCACCATCGATTATCGACTATCGACAATCTCCGACACAAAACTCTACAATACCAATCTGTAATGCCGGACAACGGTAAAGATGCTAACGTAATTCATCCTCACGAGTGACGTCTCGCAACACAAATATGTTTTTGGAGGATAACCATCGACACTGATTGCTTTTGCAAAAACGGTCTTACTAACACTAAGGTAATCCAAACGTCGTCGGGCCGAGATCCAACTCACACCACCAAGGTGAGCAGTCTGTCACCTACTAGCTAATCCCCAAATCACAAATCACAACGCGCACCGAAGATTGCTCTCATAAGCCCAAGCACATGTTGTCAAACTCTGGCACTGCTCACAAGGGTTCACACGCATACCCAAAATCATGTTCAAGCCTTCATGATCAACGAATGACTACAAAATTTGAAGCCACATCATCATTCGGCGCACATCAGAAACGCTATCACTAAAGCTATAGAGGTGCTCATTCCCGAGCAAAGCCAACAAACATATGGTTCCAGGAAAAAAAACTCACTTAACTCATCGAAAAAAAAATCCAAAGAACATATTTTCTTCTCATGATTTGCAAACATTCCATCTACACATTCACCATTTACCAATCCTCAACCAGTTCCTCAACTCACAAACCACAACTCTCATCTCGCAAAAATACTAGGTGTCACATCATCATCAAGGCCAACATTTCATACAATTGAGATTATCACCTTGGTATTATAGTCATTAAGAGTAACACGGTCACAAGAACTCCATGGGTCACTTGGACCAAATACGCCACACAAACAAAACATTTCACAGGTACATACTTATCTTATGTAAATTCATCACTTCTGATGTTATGGCATAACGCACATACGCAGCCCTACGTCTCGCCATCGAACCTCTGACTCTTAGTCGACTATTGCACCTCTATTCGACTGCAATGAACTCCATCCAGCATTCACTCTCACTCATAAAACGTATATCGGTACCTCGAATTCACAACGTTCCACATGATCCTCTGATCCCTCACCAACGCCACTTAACCCCTTCATACCTTTCCCACAAAGTAACTAACCAAGACCTGCCTCTTGTACTTAATATCTTCATCTTATACACAACTCATCAAAGCACTCTATTCACCCAAAATTGGCTACGAAGGAACCACACGACTCGATCGTATACCACTATCTTGTTCTTCCAACTTTCGTATTCATACACTTACTCCTTAAATGTACCGACATTAAGCTGTCACGCGACATCACCAAAACCAACGAGATTACAACCTCTCTCAACTTCTCATCAGTCGAACCTAAGCATCTTTAAATTCTTTAAGACTCATACATTTATCACAACCTCTTAATAACCTCAACCCGATTGTCCATAACTTGTATCCTTGCCACGAGTGGGTAATCGACCACCAACTCTGAGAGAATTGAGTAGTTCAAAGTGCCAAGCAAAACACAAATCAAGACTCATAAAAGATCCATCAAAAACTCACCATGGGAACAGCTCGATCACAAGACTTCAGTAAGGATTGCACTCTATCAAGAGCTAAGGATGTTAACATCCCCATACAACCCAGGACTTATATTACATATCTGTCAAACAACCTTCAACTCACCTCTGCAGGCATAGGTTCTACGTCTCAACACTAACTCTCGTGTCAAAAAAATGACAAGCGTTCTAGATCTACCAACCCGATATCTCAGGAAATACAACCTGAACACTTATACTTTTAAGGTAGAGGAAACAAATCTTTACCAGAAAACTTCGAGGAATTAGTCCCATAATCTTCCAATCACGGTGGTACACGTTCACAAGGCCTAACTTAAAGGACCACAACAAGGGTACACGATCCATGGAGATTTTTACCTTCTCAAAAAATAACCAAATTAAGAATCACTCAAAGGTCCCGACACTCACATCCAACAAGGATAAAATAGCTCACACATGATAACCGTCCATAAGGTAGCTCTCTCTCCGTCCCGAGGAAAGAAAAAATCAACCAAAAGCTCACATTCAATACCATCACGTTCTAGGTACCCATGAAATACTCAGTTCAGAAGAACACAATCCATCTGTCCTTAAGTTGACATCGACCACTACCATACCAACGTTGTCGATCCTAATCACGATAATTATACCACTCGTCACACTTAGTTCTCAAGTTCAGACTCGCTCAGACACCTCGAATAACATTAACTTCCTTATGCCCCATACAATGTGTCTCGTAGGATTATAAGTTCATTACCGAATATACACCGAGGCACAATACCAAACACTCCCATTACACCAGGGCTTCACCTCACAAGGTTGCACTCATACTAGCTCGACTCCCACCAGATAAACAACAGTCACATTACAGCCTCGAGCTTACTGCTTAGGCAATTCCCAAAAGAAAGCGTAAAACACTTAGTCGAAGAAGGCTAACATTGAAACTTTCCATCCAGAGTTACCCATAACTCTCACGACTATACAAACATCATCCACACGTCTACAGCCTGTGCATACAATGACTACATACCCTTTGGATCCACGATTTTTGCCTGCCAGTCCTAGGCCACTCAAACTATCATGGTACATTGTTGAACTTTACGACTTCACATTTCACTTCCGATGGTAAAATAACATAACCGCCTTTACACCGTAGATTCAAACATAAAACAACCTCTATTCCTTTAAGGAACATCGCCCACATGATGCACCATCTAAGCAATTGGGCCAGCCACACCATCAACACTTATCACGATTTTTCAAATTCCATGCACTTAGCACTGGCAATGGGACACTAAAGCTACTATGTCATCTCGTAAAAGATCTGATACCACTTACATCTCAGCTTCTTCCAGACACACATCCCTACGCTCACCAAGCACCGTTCTCGAACACGAACCCCTAACCATACAGACATCAATCAAAACTACCAGCCTTTCCTCTCGTAAAATTCCCAAAGGGTCCACACTCGCCGCACACTAGAAGCATAACCAAAACCAATACACCATCCAACACATTCGTGACTTCATGATAAATTGACCGAGCACTTCTCTGAGCTTACGCACCCGTAATTCAACTCTCGAACCTCCATAAGGAACAAGGTTTCTAAAGCTATCAAGCATCATTATAACTACCAATAACACCCTACAAGGCAAGAGATAACCCCAAAAATTATTCACATCCTGAAATTTCAAAACACGTTAGGCCAATGATTATTATACTCTGATCCACTATGTTCTCGTTCATACCCCATTCCTGAGTACACGGCTTAAGACATAGCACGGCTCATGACATACATAACCCTTGACACGTCCAAATCCAAATACGCAAGATTATTCATAAGAAGGTATCATTACCATCCCATACTCAATCATACCAGATGGTCTCCGAGGGATCTCAAACACCCTATCATACCTAATCACAAGGTCACTAGTAATACGACTTACCTCCCAGTGGTATTACTTCACAAAAAAAGCTCTCTACAATGATCAACCAGTTATCCCTGCCTTAACAACACCGGGACAAGCCCACGATAATATGAAAATACAACGGGTAATTAACTAAGGCCAACACCAACTCATGTGGTTATACTCCCGTAGCAATCAACGAAAACCAAGTCGCTCAGTC
>JAULJZ010139570.1:0-31617 GCA_032270985.1 Heliamphora pulchella | reverse complement strand
GAAGACAAAGTTTTAAATTTCATTTGTATCAAAATTAGGATCTATGTAAATTCACGAAACTCATGATTATATCTCTTAAAACTCATAGGAATTCTAAAAATGTTTTTCAAAAGAAGAAGTATTCAAAAAAACTTTTTGAAAATCAAAAATTTTGGACTTTTATAAGTTTAGTCGACTAATGCATAGCATGCAGTCGATTGAAACTGGACTGCCAAAAAGGAAATTGGATCTGGATCGGTTCAGTCGACTGACCACTGAGTCTAGTCGACTGAAGGTTGATCCTGTCGACTGAATGGGTTATTCCAATTGACTGAATAAGCTTAATTTCGAATTTTTGGCTGAAACGGCTAATTTGACATTTCCATACTTAGCCCAATGGCTAGTCCAGACCCTTAGCCTATAAATAGAACCCTTATGCTCTATTTTTTCTCACTTCAAACATTCCAATCAATTCTCTCTTATACTTACTTCTTGTGCTTAAATTTCTTGAGTTTTTAATTATATTTTTGAGAGAAAAAAGTTTGTTAGATTTCTTATAGAGTTTCATTGATATATTCTTTGAGAAGTGAGTTTGTGTGTTAACTTCTTATACTCATCCGCTCATTGAAGAAGCATTTCTTTGTACACTTTCATTCCATTCTGTTGTACTTGAGAAGGGTGGTTCTTAAGATAGGTGAATCCACCTATAAGGATTGGGATACTTGAGAAGGGAATATTCTCAAGAGAGGTTACTCTGCCTAGACTAAGGAGAGAGGCTGTTTCGCCTATTGAAAGAGTGATAGTGAAAATTCTCATAGCGGTTGGCTTGAGGCAAGGACGTAAGCCATTGCACCAAACTTGTAAAATCTTAGTGTTGTATCTCTAACTTGCTTTACTGTTTATTTTCATTGTTGTATTGTTAGTTACATTTGCATCACACACATTTAATCATTTATTATTCATACTTGTTTTTTAATTTTTCAAACAAGAAGTTTTTAAATCTTGTAAGTTAAAATCTATACTTGTGCTTTAATTTTTTTTTTAAACAAGTAGTTTTGAATCTTGTTTATAAGTGAATTAAAATATATACTTGGGTTTTAATATTTAAACAAGAATTTTTTTTTAAATATCCAATTCACTCCCTTCTTGGGATTGCACATAAACTATCACATCTATGAAGTTACGCCATTACATGCTGGCATACCGAGTTGTTATGATATCAAGAATGGACTCGCTCAAATACCTTTTTGAAAAGCCAGCATTAACAGGGAAGTTAGCCTGTTGGTTACTGATGCTAGCTGAGTTCAACTTGTAGTATGTCACGAGAAAATCAGTAAAAGGGAGAGCCGTAGCAATATTTTTGGCCAATCATCCTATTGAAGGTCCTGAATTTGAGGTTTTTGATGAACAAGTATTGAAGATCGATAAGGATTTATGGACCCTGTATTTCGACGGAGCTTCGAACCAATATGGATATAGGATAGGGGTACTTCTAATCACCCTTGACGATTCCCATATCCCTTTAGCTTACAAGTTGAGTTTTGAGGTAACTAACAATCAGGCCGAGTACGAAGCTTGTCTAGTCGAATTAGAAGCAGTCTTAGAACTAGGGGCATGGAAGTTGAAAGTTATAAGAGTCTCGTCTTTGGTCGTCTCCCAAGCAAAAAGAGAGTGGAAGGTTAAAGAAGAAAGGCTGATCCAGCATCACCGGGAACTTGAGATAATGATCTCGTGCTTTGAAAGTGTGGTATTCAATGATAAACGTACCGCTCAGAGTAAGGATGAGTCCCTTGGAGATTTAGCAAAGAGATACACCCGCAATTAGTGATATTGCCGCCATCCAAGAAGCTAACTATGGACTACCCTAGTACCACAACATTTGGAACTTCGTTGAGAAAGGAGAGTATGCTAGTCGGGCTAGCAAGAAGGATCAAAGAGATATCAGGAGACTCGTTGCGCAGTTTGTGATCTGTGAAGAAAGACTGTATAAGAGATGATATCTGGGAATTAATAAACTTTATGTTAACACGGAGGAAAGACACAAATTGAAAAGAGAGGTTCACAGAGGAATTTGTGAGCCTCACATGAATGGAATGATGTTGACTAAAAGGATCCTATGCTAAGGATACTTTTGGATGACGATGGAGACAGACTGCTACCAGTTTGTTCGGAGATGTAAAAAATGCCAAGTTCACGCGAACCTTATGCAAGTACCACCGTCTCGACTCTATAATATGACATCACCTTGGTCGTTCTCAGTTTGGGGAATCGATGTGATAGGAAAAATCACACCCAAGGGATTGAATGGACATGAGTTTTTTCTTGCGACAATTGACTACTTCACAAAGTAGGTCGAAGCTGCCTCCAACTCTGTTCTGAAGGCCCTCCAAGTAGTTAAGTTCATCAAAGAGAATCTTATCTGTCAATACAGGGTTTTGCATGAGATTATTTCTGACAATGGTTCGCATTTTTAAGGAGAAGTTTTAGATCTTTTGGAGGAGTATCAAATTGTCAGTCATAAGTCTTCTCCGTATAGACCACAAACCAATGGAGTCGTGGAAGCCGCTAACAAGAACGTGAAGAAGATTTTATAAAAGACGATAGAGGGAAGTAAGGATTGGCTGAAAAAATTTTCATTTGCACTTTGGGGATATCGAACATCGAGCAGGACCTCCACTAGAGCGACATCGTATGCATTGGTTTATGGGATGGAAGTAGTTCTGCCCATTGAGCTGGAGATTCCGTCTTTAAGAATAATGGCCAAAAGCAGTATCCCTGAATCAGAGTGGCAGAGAGATAGATTTGAAGAACTGCTCTTGTTTGATGAAAGAAAACTTAGGGCGCTGTTTCATATCTAAGGATATCAGAGGAGAATAGCATGGGCATTCAACAAGAAGGTTAAGTCTCGAAACTTGAAGGAAGGTGACTTACTTCTCAAAGAAATTAGAGCTCCAATCTTCGAAGGAGCAAGTTTAAACCTAATTGGGTCGAACCTTATCTCATCAAGACACTGATGTCAGGAGGCGTTGCTATCCTTATGGATCTAAATGAAAATATTTTCTCTACACCCATCAACTCAGACTAGCTCAAAAGGTTCTGCCCCTGAGAGAAAGCCCGTAAAAGGAAAGTGTCAATACCCGAGTATAACCCAAGTCTCGAACTACGTTATGGCCTGATTCCCTTTCTTCGGGATACGTAGGCAGCTTCTATTAGAAGTTCGGCCCAAACCTTTGTTTGAAGTTCTCCCTTTTGTAACCATGTTCGAGTAGTTGATCAACGTAAAAACTTGCTTTAAGTTTTTCTAATAAATTGGTTATATTACAATAGCGAAAATCTAAAAGAGCAATTTTAAAGATCACTAGAGCAAAAGTGGAGAAACCTTCGTTAAGAAGTTTTACTAACTCAGTTTTTAATTCCAAAACAAGAGAGACTCGTAAGTCCTCATCCTAAAAAGCTAAAATGAAACAAATAGAATATCGAAATACAGCAAAGTAGAGTCAAGTCCTTCTCCTCTTTACATCTCCTCCCTATCTCGCACTACGCTCTATCTTTGTCCTAAGTCAAATCTTGTAATCATCAGAAAGTTTGCTGTCAAACTCTTTACCGACCAGCATCCTCAGTCGAGAAGACCAGGCCCACTGGTACTGACCCAAAAGAGGGGCCCGATGTGGAGAACTGTAAAGATAACTCATAGCAGTATCAGGTCTGACCTGAGTATACCCAAACTAATGGAGAATGCGATATGGATGATAAAAAGTGGCAAGCTTCATGCCGACATGCAGAACCCTCGAGCAATCCACAGTGGCAGTATTCATGAGAGTTATCTTTAGCCAGGGGCACAGCCAGGAGATATTCTCCCCGGTTAGAGAGCTCAGATAGTCCTTTCAAGAAACCTCAATCGAGTAAAGGCGATAAACCTAATAGTGGATGAAGGACTTCACGTTATAGCTGTCAGATACAGGCTTCTCTAGCAAGTTCACTTTCTCTATCAGCCAAACCAGAGAGAAATGAAAATAAAAGGAGAGCTGGGTGGAGAAACCCGAGTGAAACAAAGAAAAAGGAGAGCTGCGCATGAAATAAAAGAAAAAATATGGAAAAAGGAGAGCTGAGCAGAAAAATCGAGAGAAAAATAGGAAAATGAGAGCTGAATGAACCACCTATAGCAGGAGAGCACTACCAGCAAGGACCAGCAGAATAGGGCCCCGACCTTCGTGGATCTGACAAGCCACATCCACCAAAGAAGAGATGACTTGTCCATCAGAAGGGTCCAAGAGGAAAAGAGCCAAAAGACAAATGCAAAGACCGTAGCGACGTTGAAGCTGGAAAGACAAATTGCTAAGAGAGCCTCGATGCCCAAAGCGGTCTATAATTCGTGCCACATCAAGGAACCCGTCATGGGTAAGGAGGGAAGCCTCACATCTGGAATAGTCATAGAGCTGCATCAACTGATCCCTGGGACTCGAGAAAGGAGTAGGAACTATAACCTTCTTTCGGGCCGAAGTCTCTAGAATGGCAAAAAAGTCCTCCACTGTCGGATACAGCTCCTCACACCCAAAACGGAACACATGTATATCGGGGTCCCACAGCTGGGTTGCCCCTGGCAGAAGATGTCAATTGATCCTCATAGTACATAAGGAGAATAGTTCATCTAGAGAAAAGTTGAGAAAGTTCTTACGTTCCACCGAGGAGAATTCACACATACAAGCCAAAAGAGAGTTATTGTAAGAGTAGGCCATGGAGAAGGCAGGGAAAATGCAGAATATTCAAAGCAGTGGGGTCTGGACTAGTTGCCCCCTTTTATAGAGCCAAAATGGAGGGAATGACAGATTCTGCTATGAGTTTTGCACCAAAGAACTTTGTCACGGCTGCCACCTTTTCTCACGGACGTTATCTTGAAAAGTTGCGGCTGTCCCTAAACCTCACGGCCGTGTATTCCAAACTTCCAGGCCGCCAACTTTTCTCCATAAAAGTGCAGGCCGCAACATTCAAAACTCACAACCGCGACTTCATTGTTAACAGCCGCGACCTTTTTTGTGCAGAAATTTTAACAGCTAACCCCCATTTTGTTAACATACCCAAATTCGTCATCAATGACCTATTAGCAACTCGCAACAAGAAAACAATTTTATATAGCAAGTTCTCAACTTATAAGTCATACATCATGCATATTAAGAGTCCAAGCAGTAGAAAATGATTTTCATTTCAAAAATGAAAGAATCACATGCATCCATGATAATCAAAAGTGTAAACCAGGGGATGAGCTCGGGATGAAGAAGCAGCAGCAGAAGCAGAAGCATAAACCCCTACAAAAGGTACAATCGGTGCAGATGAGGGAGCCAATGGTATATGACCCCCACGAGTCCTCAGACCCTTACCTCAACCATGCTGAAAGAAGAAAATGGCGTATCAGATAACAAAATGAATAGTATGAAATGGGAAATGCAGAATGCTAGAACGGAGCAGAATGAAGTGAGTACCATAGCGCGGCCACCCCGAGGAGCAGGAGGCTCCATGTCCTAAGGACAAAAAGCATTGTCCTAGGGGCGGACCCGTACCCGCAGGCCAGAGAAGAGACGGAGGCACTAATCACTCCACTCTCGAGGCATCTGTTGAAAAAAAAAACCACATCAGTACAGTCAGATATGAAAAGTAGTACGGAAAGCAGGGAAAGCAATAGTGAAAACAGAGAAGGAAAGGAATGATGTTGTACCTGCTCCATGCTGGGAGGAAGAAGAATCACCTGGGCCGTCGGCTCTGGGATCGGGATCTGATGGAGGTTCCCATCCACGAATGTATACACGGTCTAAGATAACTCAGGATGGGCAACTCCGACAGAATTTGGGGCAGTAGATGGAGTACCCCACACAGTAGCACGAGCTCCCAGGGCAGGCATGAGCCTCTCTCGAGCAAAGACCGTATAGTCACGATCCTCACTCTCGATCAGCGTAGTAGCATCGATACTCGTCATGGTACAGATAATCTCAGCCGCATGAAGGGAGTCAGTCTGGCGCATCCTGGCCGAAGGTGTCCTCGGGATATAAAAGTGGTTGTACCTTAAGGATTGTCGAATAACGCGCTCACCAAGGTACCACTCTCTGTAAAATGGTCCCTCTAGCAAAACATGAGTCCGGGCAATCTCTCATCTCTACATCTGGTCGGCGCCAGCTCGCTCTTCCATGTCAACCCAGATATCTCAGCAGACCTAGAGATAAGGAAACATGTCAGCTAGCAGTATGTACGAAAAGAGATAAGATAGGGTTAAACATGAATGTAATGAATGTACCCGGTTAGAAGTGAGGATGTCTAGAAAGTAATGGTCATCGTCAATATCCTTCTCGCCAGGCTTTGTACCTTGATACCGTCTGGCCCATTGGAGTGCCTAAGGGATCATAAGAGGGTCATCATAAGAGTTCACTGGTTGGCACATACCTAGGAACTCATAAGCCTAGAGCTATAGAGAATCAAGGAAAACATCAGTATAGTGGAAACAGATATGAAGACATGGGAATGAGAAAGGAAAGGAAGGAAAAGAACATAGATATACTTCCCAGATACGCAAGTACTTGCCTGTGCTCCTGTCAAAGGTCCAGGTACCAGTGCTCATATATCCATAGAAGGTAGCCAAGGCGGCTCCCCCCAATCGTATGCGCCGATCCAGTCCACCACTATTATAGCAGCACGGTAGTGGAGGTGCACCCTATTCTCTAAGTTCGGGAATAAAGCTATCCCGAACATATAGAGAAGAAAGGTGCACGCCACCCACTCGAAGTGACGGGCCTCTGTGTAGATAATGTGGCGAAACGTCTTCTTCAGCCAGGTGTATCGTATGCTTCCCTTGTCAATGGACGGGGGCACGTGACTAAGGAAATGAGTGAGAGCCCCAGGGCTCGAGTAGATACCTGGATCAAAGGGGATCGGGTCGCCACCCACCCGAATCCTGGAGATAAGAGAAAAATCCAGAGGTGTCAGGGTGAGCTCGAATGTGGGTAGATGGAAAGTGTTGGTGGTGTCCCATCATCACTCGGTTAGAGCAGTAAGAGTGACCCTGTCATTGCTGGTCCCCTCCAGCGCAGTAATGAAGCCACTGAAGCCAGCCCGGTCAACAATCTCCCAGCAGAGAGAAAGCAGGGCCACGTACCACTCCAAAATGTCTGAGGAACCGCCAAAACCTCGGATACGTAGCCTCACTTGAAAAAAAAAACAAAAGAATCGGTAAATAGAAACAACAATGGAAACGATATCAAAAGGTACAACAGGATAACTGAAACAGAACATTTCATTAACGAACGATAACCAAAATGGCGTATCCACCAAATAGACCCCAAAACAGCTTTGGGCAACCCAAACTCCCCCTAAAATTCAAGTGTCAAGTTTCAATCTTCCGAAAATTCGATTTCAATCCGAAATTTGTTTCAATTCTTGAAAGATGGCAATGTGATTTAATCCATTTCAAATTTGAAACCTCCGTTAAAACTAAATTTGTCCCAAGCGAAAAACAAAACCTAAAAACCAACAGTTCACTTCACACAAATTCAAATCAATCTTAATTTTGAATGACAGGATCTAACCTCAAGTTCAATTCAAATCTAACTCAATTCAAATCATAACCCAACCCGCTCCAACAAGAAATCTAACCAGTTTTACTTGCCCTAAGTTCAACAAAACCCATTTCAAAACAAAATTCAAAACTTTCAAAATCTACCTAAAACTCACTAGTTAACCTAAGTTTTATCTCAAACGCATCCCAAACCCAGGTGGTTTCTATTCAAACCCAATCTATGTTCAAAATGTGTTTCACTCAAAATTCAATATTTTCAAATTCCAATTTAACTAAATTCCTCATATTCATTTTAATCAATCGCTTTTTTTAAAAGGTAGAAGAACAAGTGCGGGTCCAAATTTTAACATGATGCAATTCAAATCATCCCCATTTTCATAACGTGATCAATTTCAACCCAACTTCCAACCTAATTCCCCAAAATCTAAGTTCAACCCCAATTCAAATTCTTAAAGTTCTTTGTTAACCCAAGTTCAAATTCAATTCAACAGTCCATTTTTCGATCAAAGTTCGAAGTCCGATCTAAAGTCCTCTTTTTACCCAACTTTAAAGGTTTGTTCAATCCGAGTTCAAAGTTTATCCAAATCCAAGCTCAAAGGCTTGTTTAATCCAAAAATTAAATTTCGTTTTAACCCACGATTTAAAGTTTCGTGTCATCCATTCCAAAGTTCGTTTTAGTCTAAGGTCCAAAGTTCCGTTCCCGATCCAAGTTCAAGGATCGTCTTTCAATTCGAGTCAAGGTTTAACCTAATTAAGTCCCAAGTCTCAGGTTCAAATTTCAAGTCCAATTCAAATTTCCGATATCAGCTCAAATTCAGTTCAATTCAATATCAACAAAAGTTCAAGTATTCAAAATAATCAAACTAAACGCTTAAGTAAACTTTTAATCCACAAAACAAGTAAAAAGCTTAATTTTTGGTTTACCTCAAGGTTCTTGGTCGAGAGATGATCCTCGCGAAATAGTAAAGTTTCATCACTTGACTTATCAACCGATAACGAAGAGGGATGTACGTGGCAGGGTCAAAATATTCTGGCATGCCCGGCGCACTGCCTCCCTCGAGTAGAAGGTCTTCGTCAACATCACCACCTTCGGTGCCACCACCCGCGGCCATGCCCTCGTCGCCGCCTCCCCCAACTGCGCCAACGCCCGTATCACCTTCACCACTACTGGTTCCAATACCACTACCACCTCTGCTACCTCCTGCTTCGTCACCAGTGAACCCAAAACCCCCCACCATGGTATACAAGAGCGGAAGGAGGGACAAGAGGAATATCTTCAGAGCAAGAGAGATCGAGAGAGACCAAGGGAGAATGAGAGAGTTGAGAGAGATAACGAAAATGAGAGAATAATTTTTTTTCTTCAGCTCGCATGAATGGAGTTTTGAAACTCCTCAGACCCTTGTACTGTTATCGACTTCGTGGCCGCGAGAACCAGTCTCCTTTAAAATTGGCGACCGTAATGTCCTGACCCTAGCCACTAGGTTAGACTCCCACGGCCGTGACTTTTGCAAAATGTTACACACGGGTGCCATATTCGAATGACCAGGCCGCCAACATCCTAGGGCAAAATATTCAAGCCGCCACTTGGGGAAGTAACGACCACCAATTTCTTCATGCCCCCACTTTTTAGACTTTTTTCCTTGGGTATGGGCAACTCTTGTTTTGGTTTTGGTTAGCTAAAACTCTTCTTTCTAGCCCCTTTTAAAAATCTAGCTGCCCTTGACTCTCCAGTCCTCCTAATGACCTTAAACTGACCCTTCTGTCCCTTCATGACCTAAAACTAATATTTGCCTCTTCGGTCCTTCTCAAGACCTCAAACTGAGTCAGCAGTCCTCCTCATGACCTTAAACTGACCCTTCGGTCCTTCTCAAAACCTTAAACTAACTAATCGGTCCTCTTCATGACCTTAAACTGACCCATTGGTCCCTTCGTGACCTAAAACTGATATTTGCCTCTTCGGTCGGGTCCTTCTCAAGACCTTAAACTAACTAACCAGTCCTCCTCATGACCTTAAACTGACCATTCGATCCTTTTCATGACCTAAAATTGATATCTACCTCGTCGGTCCTCCTGATGATTATAAATTGACTCCTTCGGTTCTTATATGACTTAAAAATTCCCTTTTGAACCTTCAGTCCTCCTCATGACTTTAAACTGACTCTTCGATCCTTTCACGACCTAAAAATTATCCCTTTACATTTTCGGTCCTTGCATGACTTAAAATTGCCCCTAGAATAATAGATCCTCCTCATGACCTTAAATTGGCTATCCGGTCTCGCATGACCTTAAAATGACCCTTTTACCATTTCGGTCCCGTTCATGACCTAAAGCTGATTTGTAATGATTCTCCGGTCTATATTGCGACCTTAAATGTCTGATTAGCCTGTTTACATCATATTGTATCTTCCATGCATCATGATTAGCCTATTTGCATTATATACATTGCCCCATGAGCTACAACCGGTCTGGTCCTTTGCAATGGGGGTACGTAGGAAACTCGATAGAAATTTGGGTTTGACCACACTTTTCTACATGTTTTATTTATGCCTATGATTGGTGGCTTATTCAATCGGTTTGTCTTGGGAGCTTTGACATTCACTTTTACCACGAGTTATTGCAAGCTCTATTAAAGAGAGACAACTGTAGACATCCTAATTTGACCAAGCTGCATCTTAGGCACCCCTCTCGAATGCTCCACAATGACGAAAATGTAAGAATTATGATCAAGGATACTCGTAAGCAACCAAAGTTAGGAATTTAGTTCAAAATCCATGAAATCATAAAAAACCTCCAGGCCGTAACATCCATAACCTCACGGCCACCACCTTTTTCGAAAACCTTAGAACAGGCCATGTCCTTACTCCAGTGGCCGCCACCTTTTTGTGATCCTAGAGCAGGCTGCCACCTTTAATTCTCACGATTGTTACTTTCCTAAAACCCTAAATTTGGCTACGACTTTTGAAAGTCATGGATGTCCTTTTCATTGCCACAAAGGTAGTAGCTGGTACTGTTCAAAAACAAAAAAGTAGCGACTGCTACTTTAACACCTTTTTGGACAGGTGGCAACATTCTAGATAGGGTCTATGTTGCCTCCTTACTTATAAATAGATGACGTTTTGCACAGAAAAAAGAGAGAACAACCTGGATACCTAAGCTTTACCAAAACTAACCCCCACCCAATATTTTGATATTCGTACTATACACTCCCAAGCCTAGTTCGTGATTTTGCTTACACCGGTGAGATTTTGGAGCACGTTTGGCTTTGCAATATTCGATTCCCACATCCGAGGAGGCATTCGAGGTGGATATTCATACGAGATAACCTTAGCAAAGCACGACATTTCTATAAACCCTCATCTTCTCTCTCTCTCTCTCTCTCTCTCTATCGGGTGTTGTGGATAAGGCTTCCATCGGTTATTTGTTATCATGCTATTCATTTCAATCAGAAATATGTCTATATGAAGTCTCTTCATTAAATAGGATATTTATGACCCCTTGTATTGCATTAAACAAGTATATTTCTATTAGTTTTTTGCACTCAATAGCACACTGGACACATAAAAAGTTTTCTGTGGTTTTAAAAACATAACGGATGCGACCTTTTGATATTACGGTCGTGTGTTTTGATGAACCTAAAGCAACGATCACTATGTAGTTTTTCTCGGTCGTATATTTTTCTCTGTATTTGTCACGTCCGACACATTCCTTTACTACGGCCGTGAGGTTTGGTGAGGTCAGTGACATAAAAACTATGTTTTAGGTGTTCTTTCATCCGCTTTAGTGTTTAGTATGTTCTGCTTCTAAAAATGTGTTACTGTTGGAGGTGAAGGATGGTAAACCTAGCCTTGATAAAGTGGGCTATGGTCTCTACTTTGAGTACCTCATTTGTTTTGGGTTTCTTTTAGACCCTGCATGCTTAAATATTCTTCTGGACCTCAAAACACCTTAACCATAACTTTTAATTGTCACGGCCGTAACATCTTGCACCATGGTTTTTCGCGGTAACTCTATATTTGTCACGGCCGCGAGTTTTGTGACTTATTTTGTCATGGGTGCAACATTTATTGCTACGACCGTGAGTTTTCTATGCATCGAACAGCTTAAAAATAGTGTCTAAATCTTTTATGTTCATTCTGTACAGTTTGTATATAGCATGATAGAAACAGGAACATTATTGCATGACCCTTAGGATATTTCTAGCTTCATTTTGGCTTTTCTTTGTATAATTTTTGCTTGCTTTGATCAAATGATACATGTGACAAATTTAGAAATGATAACCAAGTTGTATGACCCTCTGAACTGTAGTTAAGATATTTTCTTCTTTGTTTGCTTTTGTATGGACTCTCTTTAACCTCATATTCAGTACATGTTACATTTAAAAAGTTTACAACAAGAACCAATATTGACAAAGTAGAGGCTAACCTCACGGTTGGGCAAAAAGGGTGCTTAACACCTTCTCTTTTCGTACCTTAGCCCCCCGAACTCTCTTTTCCTTTTGTTACGCTTTCAAAAGACCTGTGGCCTTCTTTTATTTTTCTTAGTTTTTCTCAAAAACTAAGTGGCGACTCCATTTTTTTCCTAAAAACGTGCTCGAATGTGTTGGATTTTCCTGTTTTAAAAAGAAAAGAGCATTTTTCTAAAAATAATAGCTATCTGGTGTACCGTCCTCCCTTCAAACGTCCCGCATCAACTGGAAGGTGAAGCCAATTACTGGTGGGGGACGACTCAAACGAACATCGACACAACGACCCTTACTTGGGCTCATTTCGAAGAATTGTTTCTAGAGAAGTATTTTCCTGCGACCACGAAGCAGGACATGGTCCAAGAATTTCTAAGTCTGAGATGTGAAAAGCTGACCGTACACAATATGTCAATCGATTTGACGAGCTAAGTCGCTAAGCCCCAACAATGGTTCTTGATGAATAGTCTAGGGATAGGAAGTTCGAGTGGGAACTTGAAACGGCATTAAGAGGAAAAATCACCGTGAAGTAACTACCCACCTACGCTAAGGTGGTGCGTACAGTGAAGATAGCCGAAAGGGAGCTGGAAGGGAGCTGAATGATTCCTAAAAGATTTAGGATCAAAAGAAGAGAAATTCATTAACATAGGAGGATCCAGTACGAAATAACCAGAGTGAGTATTTTCAGAAACCATACTCTCAACTTTCACCAAAGATCTAATTGAACCGGGGAGAAGGAGTTTCCAGGGACACAACAAAGAAGTGTTTTAGGTGCAGATAAGAAGGGCACGTGATTCATAATTGCCTTCAAGGATAGATAAACTACAATTCCTATAATCCTTTGATTGTCTGTCACGCCCTCAACTCCGAGGCACATGACCAAACCCTAACAGACCCCCAAAACACTAGATGTTTCCATGAAAAGAGTTTTATGGCTCAAAACACCATGAAATCTCGTTCAATAGACCATTTAAAAGAAAGATCCAAGCCTCACAAGAAAAGAATTCGTGAAACAAAAAGCGGTGAAAAGTGCTCCAGCAGGCAGACCACTCGATCGGTCTCAAGACCGATTGATCGGTCTTCTACAAGTTGCAACAATCGAGTGCAGTGTATGACCGCTCGATAGATCGATCGATCGGTCCATCGAGCAGTCCAACACTGTTCCCTTTTTCAAAACATGTTTTCCAACACCAACTTTTCACACTTCGACTACACCTTCAAACAAGCATTCCCAAGGGATCCACAAACAAAACCATAAAGAAAAGATAGAGAAAACGTTTCCACCCATCTCCAAACATCAATAACCAACGATTTCATACAAATAACATTGCATAAAAAGATGATAAACCCAACACAATACCCGATAATCTCACATGCATACAATTCTTGAGTACGTGTGGCCTTAAGGCCTTACAAAACAATTATCAACTAACCCAAGTATCAAAACATTGTATCAAAGGAATTACATTTACAAGATATAAATTTCCTAAAAGATCTTTCTATAAGTATGTAATTCTATCCAAAAAGCTCAAACACGATCTTTGAGACCAAGCTCCTCAATCGACCACATTCTTTCCATTATCGCCTAAAAGGTTTTAAACAACATGAGTCGAGACTCGTAAGAAATAAAATAAATATGAACATATGCATGACGTGCGAGGATGATCATGTGAATTAACAACACGATTAAACCCACGACTAAATTCGCTTTTCTAGTAAATTCTCATTCACATAATTAATTTTTTTTTTACCCAAAACCAACACACGCATAAATTAGCTTAATAATCTCTTCATTTCAAACCCAACATGGTTACTATGGCTTTTCAATTCAATTCATTTCCTTTCATTTCTCACAATACAACTGTTATCATTAATTGATTTAATTAAGTACCAAAATCGGATGACGCCTATAGACTAAGTTGTTTTTATCACCACCGGGCCATGCGAGACCTAAGGAATAAATACCCATTTTATAGCTTAACACAGAGAGCATACATTTTTAATTTTTTTTCGAAAACATCGATAAGTGAGCCGCCCATTTAAGGACCCGATTTTTAAGCCTCTAGATTAAGAATGTTAAATCAACCAAAACTAGGTTTTCATATTAGGGTTAGATCATGATTAAGAGTCACAAAGGATTAAGTCTAGAATCGAATCTCGAAATCAAAATTCTAAAACATAAAGATATATCTTAACCTAAAAGAACCATCAAATTACCCAAAAATCAATAAAACCAAAAACCCTAGAACCCTATAAGAGAAAGAAAAATTACAGTTTGATCCAAAACAATAACAAAATTTTAGAAATGACCCAATATGAAGACGTTCACTATTAACAAGGCTTTAAGTCTAAGGAATAGAGAAGCTAAGTGACAACTCAACAATTAAGAAGAAAATATACACAAAGGCTTAATATTCCATAAATTTCAATAATTACACGTTTAATCTCGATCTTTTAAATAATTACACTTTTAGCCAAAGACACCCTACAATTGGTAAGTCCATGATAAGCTACAAATCTCTTACGAAAAATGCCGTAAAATTCACTCATAATTACTCTAGAAGTCATCAACAATCTTAGTTCTGACAAATTACCTGCAAGTCTCTCAATTCTCCTTATTTACACGAAAGTTCCTGAGGTAATTCTCATCCATTCTTTACAACAAACACTAACTAATGAATAAGTAAAGAAAACTACTCGATTTCAGATTACGAGATTAGTGACGAAAATTCGCAAAGGCTAGAACCCCAAAATTGGATTAGGATGGGAATGGAACCCTAAGATTCAAAGTAAAATCCTTCAGAATAGTGAACTCTCTAATACTAAAATCTAGAAACCTAAAATCATAAACAATCGTAAAAATTTACAAGTTAGTCCAAGAGGAAAGAGGAATTACGAAAGAGACACAAACTGAATCCAAGTGTAATTTTTACATGATCTTTTAATCAAACAAGAACGAAAACACATAGAATCATAGAATCAAAATCCTACAACTTGATTTAAGAAAATCATAGATCACAAAAATATAAGAAATAAGACCCAAATATAAACTCAAGCAAAAAAAATTAGAATAAGCCCAATTCCAACTAAAGGCCCAAGTAAAAAAAAAAAAATTTCAAAACCCAAATCTTTTAATAAAGCCCAACTAATTTAGCCCAATAAGAATTATAATTATAGCCCATGAATTTGAACACAAAAAGAATTTCAAGTATGCCCCAAATATATTAAACCCAACCCATTGGGCCCATAAATATTAAATCAAGCTCAATAAGAATTTAATTCAAGCTCAATAAAATTAAAATCTTTGGCCCAAATTTTGACCCAATTACTTAATTAATTAAATTTTGGATTAAAATAATACAAATAATCAAAATAAGAAAAATGACAAAAGTACCTTTGCATGGTTGGTCATATGGCATGTTTGCCATGTGTCAAAATTTTGCTTTTTTTAAAAAAAAAAATCCCATGATGACAATTTTGAAAATAAGATTAAACAATTATAGTCAAATCAAATAAAAAATTAAATAATATATATAATTAAATAGTGCCAAAATAATTATGGATTATCAATATGATAAACTAATCATAAAATTTATAAATTATATCAATTCCATAGAAAAAGTACCAAAAATTATACATTAAGTTAATTCTTGAACCATTTTCTTGAACAATATAGTGTAAATACATCACCAAACCTTCGATATAATAATAATAAAATACAAATTCAGAATTTGTACCAAAAATCTGTTATAACGCCTCCCACACTCAATTGTAACATCAAATCATATAATAATAATAATAATAATAATAATAATAATAATAAAGAATTTGTATATCTTTCCATTGGTCACCATGGATGGCAACTCATCATCACCTCCACCACTTTCTTGGGCTATATAACCACATCTCCTCCACCTCCATAATCACCAAAATTCTGTAGAAATTTTCTAAGTAATAGATAAATGTGAGTATGAAGAAGAAAAGAAGGAGAAAAAGGAGCAAAAGGAGAAGGAAGGAAATCATTAAAGCTAAGTCTCCAAATCTTGTTCCTTAACCCTATGGCTCAATCTCCATGCAACTAACTCTCTAATTCTCTTCTCTTAACCCCTCTCAAATCTGTCACAAACTCCCCTCACCTCATACTCGAACAACAAACCAAGATCAAGAACTAAAATGTATGAAAAAGGCATCGTAGTGAGGATTCAAGAACTGTTCTGAGAACTTTGTAACTTGTTGTGTGGTTGCATGTCATTATCCTTGAGTTTTATGGCTTCTATATATTCTGGAGTGTTGATCTATAAGTGTACAATACATGCATATAAAGAACTTGAGCTCTCTATCTCGATTTTTGAAAAATCATAACTAAATATAGTAAAATGATCTGAGTGTGTTCTTCATGTCCAGACCTATATTTTTAAGTTATCTTTCATACAAAATTTGTTTGAACTAATTTAAGTTAGTAGAACTCGAGATATAGCCTTTTTACCAAAGAGTGTCAGTTTCAGACCAATCTGTGTTACAGACCCAAAAACCCTATTTTCAAACATGAACTGGGCTTAGATGAAAACATGAAAGTTGTAGCCAACATATTTATCTAGCTACCCACTAAAACTGAGCCTAAGATATTAAGTCTTAGACGGTCTAATCACCTATGAAAATCACTATTGAGGTTTAGTGAATAACAGAGCCATTTGTCATTCATTTTGACCAACCCAAATTCCTATTTTTAGTGACCTAATTCAAAAGTGGTTATCATGAAAAGTGTAGGTAACATAGTATTCTTTTTTCTATCCAAAAGTTAAATTCAAGAACTTCTGGAAGATCCCTCAAACCAATTTTAAACTCACTGTTAAAAACTGATTCTGCTGTATGTTTAATGCCGCCTGAACACATTTTATAAAATAGCTTATTTCTCTAACGTTTTCCAAATAACTACCTTGAACACTATTCATGAGATTTGTACGGAACATATTGAACTAAAACATATCCAAAAATTAACCTTGTAAGACCTGGTTTGATACGCCAAAATCGAGAATTAAACACCTATTTGCTTGTGAGAATTTTCTGTATAGTGCTGAACCGTTTTCACTTGGGAGAATTAAACACCTATTTGCTTTAGGATTTAGCTTTAGTATTCAACATAAAAGTTGTGGAGAATATTTGTTTCTAAATTGTGACAAAAAACCATTGGCAATTATATTTAATGCATGTATGTCCATTTTATATTGAGAGTGAAACACCAGGTTTAGGGCGTTACAACATATATAGCTATACTAAAGAACAGACTTTCTGGATAAATTGCACACTAAAGCCATCACTAAAAACCCTTGTTGTGAGTAATAAATGCATCGCCCGGTTACATACCGCTATTTTATTCAATCACAACGGTGTGGGACCAGCACCACACAAGGTCTAAACTGCTACCACCCACCTAAAGGAGTGTGATGCCTTCGCCAGTGTTAACTCCAAAGTCTAAATTACAAAAGTCAAAATACTAGCGATGAACCCATGGTGTCCAACAATTCCATTATAAACAATTTCTATCATAATCAAATTTCATACACTGGGGACACACCCAAGGTGTTCACAGGGAATACATCCCAAATCAATTCATAATTTGGCAACCAAGGACGCCCTAGAATTAGAACCGTGGAAATGATGGCTCCAACCTTCCCAAACCCACAACAGTACATACACGGTAGATTCCAATATGCTTATGAATGCAAATATGACAATGCCCATGATAGTATAATCATACATGTCGAAGGATAAGCATGGTGTAACATTAAGCATGGCATATGTACTAATCAACTTGGCATAATGTACAAGTTCCTTAAGCACTAGGTACATTCATTTGAAGCATAAGATACAATTTTTCAAAACATGAGCCTAAGGTCATCGTATGGTTATTAATCATCATATAATCACACTAAATCATTATTCACAGAATTTAAACTAATTAAATTACATAATTCAAGTCATACAACAAAGGCATGCTTCATCATATACTTAGTAACTCACTAGCTAACTTGCAAGTATTAAATTGGAAGGTACATCAGTATTTTGAGGTAATTAGGAATGGAGTTTGGTCAACACATGGTTCCATCACGATAAACATGTAAAACATTAAATTATCCAAAAAGAAAACAACTCCATCGATCACAATTGATACAGGCATGAAAAGGGCTCAGCCAAACCACTCTTAGGATATGGTCAAATATGGTCATGCCGAGACTGAAGAAATCAAACTCTAAACAGCGGCCGGTGACCTCTAACTCACAGGATCTACAAACTCATTCCAACACCACATTCCCACCAACCAGGTCTCAACTCACAGCGTACTACCCAAGGAGTCCATCACCAACCCCAAAGCAGATGAAACAACGAAATACAATGCTTCTGTGTTGATAAGAACACTGGCCCACGATCTACACACTAAGAAAGTACCTCTGATCACTAGAGTAGTAGATCAAGCATTAGGCATGACCAGTGCCTTGGAAGAACTGGGATCTATAAAGGTATACACTCGGCCATGCGTCACTCTAGTCTATCCACCATAACCCGGGATTATAGGCTGCTTTACTGATTAGACTGAAGTACCCCCGTCTGTAACTCGGGAAGTCTAAACTGCTGGGTGCTTCTGTCTGTAATCTGATTGACCCTGCGCAAACAGAACAACTGGTGCACCTACCGTGCTCAGCACGCTGCCTCCCTGAGGACAGGTCTTGCGAATATGCCTAGGCTAGCCACACCCATAACAAACTAGTAACTCCCTCCCCTGTGACTGAACCAATACCGAACCCTGGGACTGCCTCAACTATGGGCAATCCGTTGCATGATGCCCTAGCTGCCTGCACTGGAAGCAAATGAGCTCCCTCTATTCTGGCCTCCCAAATGAAGCCACGGATGGTGCTAGTGCTGGTGCTGAAAACTGCTGTCGTGATCCAGATGGATGAAAACTAGGGCCAAAGGACCTCAGCCTCTTGCTGGAGCGCCCACCTGACTGTACCTCTGCTCCACTCTACGGTACTCTGACCTCTCTAGGTCCATGAGTCTCACTCAAAGTGTTCTCGATCACTACTGCCGACTCTACCAACTCTGTAAAAACACGTAGCCTCAATCCTGCCGCTAGCTCCCTGATTGCAAGACTCAAACCCCTCTCAAACCACCTCAACATAGCTTGTCTGTAGCCACCAATTTCGGTGCAAAATAGGACAGATTAGTAAATCTGGCTTCATACTGCACGATACTCATCACCCCATGAGTGAGAGCATAGAACTCATCTCTATATAGGTCCCTTGAGGAAGAAAGAAAGTATTTCTCTAGAAAACCCCCCCATAAAAGCTACCCACGTGTCCTCCACAATATTTCTGGCATATTTCCACCACTCATGGGCGTCACCTCTCAGCTGGAAAGCAGCAAAAGAAACCCTCAAATCTTCCTTAACTATCTGTAGTGTATCATGATTCGGGTCACAAGTTCCAACCATTCTATAGCTACCGTGGGATTGGGATTCCCAGTGAAGGTAGGAGGGTCAAGATGTCGAAACTCTCGCATTGCAATAATCGCCCTCAGCTCGGGCACTCTCTCTCTCTCTCTCCCCCTAACAGTCTTAGCTAACTGACGGATGGAGCCTACCATCTCACGCAGCAACTCTATCGTGTCTATCGGTCTTTGAGGAGCATTTGCATCCCCAGCATTAGGGATTGGCATATCCCCTTGGCCCAAAGCATGGCCACGGCCTCGTCCTCTCCGCTTAGACATCACTTCTATAGGAAAGGAATATAGAATAGAAAATTTAGCACATCTCATTAACATAAACATTAACTGCATAATCATGCTAACATTTAGCCATAAACGATCATGCAAACACCTCTCACATACTGAGGAGGATCGATAACAGTGACACGCCAATTTAGATAACCTACTTAAATTCTTTTCCAGAAAACATGTCGGATAAATGCATTTCTAACTTGGCTTCCAAGTTTGTTAATCCAAATGCCCGAAGGCAAGACTAATCAATCCTAAGATCCAACCCCCATGCTTATATATACACAACATCCTCATACTCAACAAGCTATTATGCTCATGTTATCGGAACATCTAAACACATACAATCAAGCACGCGCAATTAGCCTCACAAGGTGATGCACCCTCTTTCCATGGCTCTTAGGTATTTGAACCTAGAGCTCTAATACCATTTATAACGCCCCAAATTCGGTGTTTCACTCTCAAGATAAAAAGGACATACATGCATTAAATATAATTGTTACCAGGCTTACAACACATGGTTCCAACACCATAAACATGTAAAGCATTACATGATCCAAAAAGAAACAAAAGAAGACTAAAAGATCTTTCACCCCATCCAGCTCCTCTAGATTAACTTGCTAATCAAAAGCACCTGAAAAAGATTTTTAAATCCCACACCGTGAGGCAAAGCCTAAAAGGAAACAGACTAAACATGAAACAAAAGTAAAGCATGCTAACAGAATATTATGCATGTCCCAACTCACACGAGCCTTAAAAACGATTTTGTAATATTCACATGCAACACATGCAACAACACATGCATCTTTACGGGATTTCACCGTAGGACCACAATCTGCCCCTCATTATGCATGAATCTTCACGAGCTTTCATCATAGGACCGCAACCCCTCATTATGCATCGTCAATCAGAGTTTACGAGCCTATAACCATGAGCAAATATCACATTCTAGGAAACCACGTCATCCTTGCAGAATGATAACAAAATAAAAAGAAACTTCCAAGGCCACATCACAACCTGCCAAAAAAAAATAACACCCCCAATAGGAAGTCAGTCGACTGAAGACCCCCATTTAGTTAACTGAAAAAAGCTACTAGAATTTCAAGAATTTTCTAGTGTCTCAGGTTAGTCGATTGAGTCAACCACTTTAGTCGACTGAACCCTCTCTCGAAGAGTCCGGTTAACTGAACTACCCACTTCAGTTGACTGAACGTTCGGTAAAAGAAACCCTAGTCGACAGAAAAGATCCATAGTGCCTCAAATCAAACCCAACAAACTCGCCTTTTTGAAACCCACAGACACTCACACGACCAAAAACTTCGAAAGTAAACCGTAAAAACACTTTAAAAACCTTTTTGTCCCACCAAACATGGTTTAAGAACATAAATCAACCATACATGCATTTTAAAATGGTAAAAACGCATAGAATTCCACGTAGCACCACTTTAAGACATGAGAATCTAGGATCCTTCCTTGTTGAGTTTAAAAACTTGAGGTTTGAACACCGAAGAAAAAAATGAAAGTCGTTGAAACGAAATTCTGTCTGGACGAACGCGAAGCCCCCAGCATGGATAACAAGAATTCGTTGTCTAAATGCCAAAAACCAAGCCCGGGCTCACCAAAAAGCTAGAAAGAAGGTGGAGGTTTTGGGTGTAAAAGAAACAAAACTTAGCTAGTAAGCCGAAGGTTTTAAAATATCTCCCAAAATATCTAGCCAACGCTGATATTTATAGGGCCCACCCAAAATTTTCTTTTTTTTTTTGCACCACAAAGTCCAACGATCCTGGGATACAACCCAACATGCATCTCAAAGCTCGAACATGCATAAAACACATACAAACATGCTATTGTAAGAGATTAAAACCATAAAGAATATGTTGAATAAACATCACGAAATTAAAACAAAACTGGGTCTCACATATGTCTTTAACGTTCCCGAAAATCGGGGCTTACAGCCCATGAGTACGCTTTTACGGAGATTAACCCGAAGGAAGGGTCTACCTTACATTGCGTAAGTTTCTGATCTTTCACCGAGGAGTAACTCATGCCTAAACTTAATAATTCATTGCATTCAGGCGGTACTTTAATTAAGCCACATCAAACATTCTCATAGTTCATTTATTCAATAACGCGGGTCACAACCCCATATCAACACCCACTATTCTCACGTACCATATAACTTTATGCAATTTATGCACCACTAGGTTAATGTAAACCCCAATTTGTCCAAAAACTTAATCAATTTCACCATTCAAATCCCCCAACCCAAAACCCCCCAATTTTTCATGGGTTTAACTCAAACCAAACCCTAACTTTCACATTTGCAAATTAATGACTCTTCAACAAACAGATCATGATAGATTCGCTACAAACCACCCGAAATTACAAGATTCAACATGGTTTAGCCCCAAACCCTTGTTTAGGGTTTTCAAACACAAGTTTTTTCATATTCTCATGTATAAATTCTAAATATACAACACATATGGCACAAATATTTATAGATAGTCGTAGATCCTACCTCTTTGATGATTTAACCATGAGAAACAAGCCTCTAACAAGCTCCAACTGAGAGAAGCACAAATCAAAAGACGATACGTGAAGCCTCCACGTGTAGATTCCTCCTCCAACGCATATAAATGAGAGGAGAACAAGCAATGACCTCCAAAAAGGATGGGAGAGCTCAAGGGTGGTCTCCAATGGGGTTTTTGAGGCTAGGGGTTTCAGGTAGAGAGAGAGAGATCTGGGAGAAAATGAGGAGAAGTGGGCTTACTCCCGAACTTAAAGTTCTCATCTGCGATAGACAGCTCAATCAGTCTCAAGATCGATCGGTCTCTCGTTGAAAGGTACTCCAAGGAAAGAAAATATATATGGATTCCAAGTTTTGTTCTAAAGCCTTAAGACTCATTCAATCAGCCCACAATAATTATTTTTATGCATAAATAAGCCCATAATTATCATTCACAATCATACTCGTAATCGAATTTTAATTCTCCCTCAAAATTAAACATCCAATCATATTCCATCAAACATGTTAGATGGGTTTTCAATTAATCTTTTTAAATTACAAGGGACTGGGTCCCTACAGCCTCCCCTACTCAGGAGATTTCATCCCCGAAATTAAACACACATTAGGAATTCAACAACTCGGGATGTTTCTTACGAACTTCCAACTCTCATTCCTAAGTAGCTTCCTCAACCCTGTGGTGAAGCCACAAGACTTTTACATGCGCAATGGTCCTTCCTCGCATGACTTGTTCTTTGGTGTCAAGGATCCTCACTGGTCTCTCCTCGTAGGTGATGCCATCCTATACTCTTACCTCCGTCCAATCCAAGATAAGAGATGGGTCTGGCTCATACTTGTGCAACATGGATACATGAAAAACGTTATGCACGGAGGCTAGCTATGGTGGTAAGGCATGGTGATAGGCCACCTCCCCAATCCCATTAAGAATCTCAAACGGCCTAATGAAATGCGGCGATAACTTTCCACTCTTCCCAAATCTCATCAAACCCTTTCGTGGCGGGACCTTCAAGAACACATGGTCTCCCACTTCAAAAGCCAATGGTCTCCTCCTCTTATCTGCATAGCTGTTCTGATGAGTCTGGGCAGTCACTAATCATTTATGAATTGCGATGACCTTCTTGGTGGTCTCACGTACAAGCTCCGGTATCAACATTGCCGTCTCCCTAACGTCGACCCAACAAATGGATGACCTATAGGGTCTACCATATAATGCCTCATAAGGCGTCATCTCAATGCTTAACTGGTGACTGTTATTATAGGCGAACTCTACCAATGAAAAATGGTCCTCCCATGATCCACGAAAGTCTAGAACACATGCTCGCAACATATCCTCGAGTATCTTAATGGTGCGCTTCAACTGGCCATCGGTCTGAGGGTGGAAAGCAGTACTAAGAAGTAGACTCATCCCCATGGCTAACTGCAAACTCTGCCAAAAACATGAAATGAAGCGAGGATCTCAGTTCGAGATGATAGAAACTAGTACCTCGCGAAGTCTAAAAATCTTACTCACATAAAGCTTACTAAGCTTATCAACTGAATCTGTTATGCGAATAGGAAGGAAATGCGCAGACTTGGTCAATTTGTCCACCACAACCCAAACGGTATCACGCCCCTTTGGTGATTTAGGAAGTCCCGATACAAAGTCCATGATAATATTCTCCCATTTCCACTCGGACACCTATAATGGCTGCAACATACCCGACGACCTCTGATGCTTGGCCTTCACTTGTTGGCAAGTATGGCAACGTGAAACAGAAAGAGCAACATCCTTCTTCATGCCATGCCACCAAAACTGTCTGCATATGTCATGATACAATTTAGTGCTACTAGGATGCACCGCAAGGTGAGAGTGATGAAACTCATGAAGCACGTCATCATGACATGACTTCGGCACAAAGATCCTCCCCGTAAACCTCAAACTCTGGTCGAAATGGATGGTTCACTCCTTGGCATCCTAGCCACTCAAAACTCGATCTCTAAACATTAAACTCTCCGTGTCTTGCCTCTGAGCCTCCATAATTCGTTAGATGAGGGCGGGTTGAGACACCGCTGTGAACTACGTAGCATAATCATCAGACTTACTAAGGCATATGCCGTACTCAGTAAGCTCCCCAAGCATACTCCACTCTCTCATAACAACATGCGCTAATGAACTCAAGACTTCTGGCTGAGGGCATTGGCCACCACGTTGGCCTTACCCAGATGATACTGCAAATCAAAATCATAATCTCCCAAAAACTTCATCCACCTCCTCTGACGCAAATTCAAGCCCTTTTGCTAAAATAGATACTTTAAACTCTGATGGTCTAAGAACACTTCAGAGTGTTCTCCATACAGATAATGTCTCCAGGTCTTTAGAGTAAAGACCACTGCCGCGAGCTCCAAGTCATGTGTAGGATAGTTCTTCTCATGAACCTTCAATTGCCTTGACCCATAGGCAACCACCTTGCCTTCCTACATCAACATGCAACCTAACCTCTCATGTGATGCATCATAGTACACGACGTAGCAAAGTCCCCTCTTCAGTACAATCAAAATAGATGCACTGGTCAGTCTCTCCTTCAAAGTCTAAAAGGCGAACTCACAATCGTCGATCCATACGAACTTGACTCCATTCCACGTAAGGCACGTCATAGGTGATGTAAGTCTAGAGAAGTCTCTGACGAACCGCCGATAGTAACCCGCTAAGGCACACTCTTCGATCTCTCCCAACTCATCACCGCTTTTATCTTAGACGAGTCCATTGCCACTCCATCTCCTGACACCACATACCCCAAAAACTTCACATCGGGTAACCAGAACTCACACTTATCATATTTGCGTATAATCGATGCTTCAACAATAACTGCAGAGAAATTCAAAGATGCTCCTCATGCTCCTCCTCAGATGGTGAATAAATAAGAATATCATCCACAAACACTACCACAAACCTATCGAGATACGGGGAAAAGATGTGGTTCATAAGGTCCATGAACGCCGGTGCATTAGTCAGTTCGAATGGCATGACTAAAAATTCAAAGAGCCTATATTGGGTGCAAAAAGTGATCTTTAGGATATCCTTCTCCTTGAGCCTCAATTGATGATAGTCTGAGCTCAAGTCGATTTTCAAAAAACAACATGAACCCTTCAATTGGTTAAACAAATCGTTGATATAGGGCATAGGATACTTGTTCTTAATGGTCACATGGTTCAACTTATGATAATCTATACAAAGGCGCAAGGACCCGTCCTTCTTCTTTGCAAATAATGCCAGAGCTCCCCAAGGCAACACGCTAGGAGGGATAAAACCCTTATCTAAAAACTCCTGGACCTGCACCTTTAACTCTAGCAACTCGGCCGGTGCAAAATAATATGACGATATAAAAATGGGGGCAGTCCCTGGAATGAGATTTATGGAAAACTTAACTTCTCGCCGTGGCGGAAGCTCAAACAAATCGTCTGGGAAAACATCCAAAAACTCACAAACCAAAGGAGGAAACTCTCCGTGAGTTGAAGAAGTCTCACTTGTAGACAAGGTTGAGAAAAGAAGGTTGAGACTGTCGCGGTCCCATAAACGAAGAGGTCTAGGCACTAAACCGTCATTCCAGTCGCCCACAAAATAAAAGGAATCTCCCTCTAGTGTACATATAAACACTCGGCGTCGGTCACAGCCGATAAAGGCGAGAAAGCTAATTAACTAATACATCCCTAGGATGATATCAAACGGGGCTATATCGAGCAGAATGAAATCGAATACTAGATGACAGTCGGCAACCTCTATCTCACAGGCTCTACATACATGCCTCAACACAGCAACCCCACCAATTGGCGTCTTTATGCATAAGGCGCTATCCAACACGTCTACCTTTAAGCCCAATGCAGATGCAAATGCGAATGAGATGAATGAACGCAATTCTCTCGATCTACAAGAACACTAGCCCAAGAACGATGCACTAGGAAGGTACCTCGAATGATCGACAGGTTAGCAGTGGCATCTCGTATGGCAGGTGCCACTGAAGAGCTGGGCTTCACAAGGGCATACACTCATCCCTAGTCCCCGACTGCCTTATTGACTTGGTTGAGGTAGCCTCTCCTGCTGTCCTAGCTAACTGCACTACCGATTGTTGCTGTGACGGCCCGTAGCCCTGTCGTCCCTACGATGCCTGTTCTGGTTGCGCTCCCGGTGCACTTTGCGTATTCCCTCCCTGAGGGTAGTTTTGACAAATGCGGCCCATCTGACCACACTAAAAACAAGAAAATGGGGCCCTCCTCTAGTCTAACTCTGCTGCTACTGTCCTCTAAGCTAACAATCCCTAACACAATGCCCCAGCTATTTGCACGTGTACTATATTATCTTTTGACGTTTAGAATACCCAGATGAACCCATAGATGGTACGAGTGTTGACCGTGGCTTCGGTTGAGATCCCATGGGATAAGGACTCAATCCCCCCTTATTTCTGTCTCTTCACCTAGCACCATTCAGACTGAGCACCAGAAGCACCCTGATGTGACTTGCTCTTCCTAATCTTGCTGCTCTTTGCCATGACATTCTCCACTTGGATAGCAGCCTTTACGATCTCGGTGTAGACTCAAAATCCCAATGCTGCAATCTTATCCTTGATTGAGGGTCGAAGACCCCTTTCAAATTGCTTGGTGCGCAACTCCTCCGTTGCCATCATCTCGGGTGCAAAGCACGACAAATTTGCGAACTTGGCCTCATATTGGACCACAGACAGATTACATTAGATGAGGAAAAGAAAATCCTTGCAGTAGGTATCTCTCGATGACCCCAGAAAGTACTTCTCCAAAAAGACCCTAGTAAAAGCGGTCCACGTGCCATCTACATTCGTATTAGCAAACTTCCACCATTCCCGAGCATCCTTCCAGAGTTGGAATGCCACCAACATCACCCTTAGCTCATCCTCCATGATCTCCAAGGTATCAAAGATTGTCATGGTTACCTCTAACCATTTGGTAGCCACCTTAGGATCCGGTTCCCCATGAAAGGTGGGAGGATCCAACCGCTGGAACTCTCTCATGGCAATAATTGTTAGGATTGTATACTAAAAATCATGAATTTTATTTTGGTTTTAGTATTTAATTTTATTTTAATAAAATTAATTTTTTATTTTATGAGAATCTTAATGAGCAATGTATGCAATATCATCTTTTTAATGTTATGTTATGCATAAATGTCATTTATTCTATACAATATTTAATCTGGTGTGTAGAGAACGAATTGCACACAGAAGACTAGATTTTAGGTTCTTCCAGAATATAAGCATTTGTTCACAGTTTAGATGAAAATGAACATACCATCGGTACAACTGTAGCACAGAGTTTTAGTAAGCCTGTCTTGGTTACGGAGAACAGAAAATAACGTCGTCTATTGTTCTGACTCTCTGTACTAGTACACTTTGTGTGTATTAAACGGGACACATTAGAGTAATTAATTTTATACTCACTATATAAGTTAGTTTACACCCCAAGGGTTATTATGAGAGTGCTTATGCTCTTAATCTTGAAATAATTAATTATTTGCATAAATTTAATACTTGTTGTTTTGATTCATTAGAGGGTGCGATCTTATATGGGTCTATATTTTTGTAAGTTAGATAGTGGTATTAATTATATAGTGAATATTAATTATTGACGAAATTCACGTCTCGATTGTTCAGGATTGACGATACCCCCTTAAGGAAGCTTATAAATTTTGACCGGGCTAAACCCTGTCGGTGGACTTAATTATCCGATGGTCAGATAAGTTAAGCGAAAGGACTTAAGAAATTTTAAGATGCTGATTAAATTATATTGCTAACAATTAAATTTAATTGACAGGTATCGAGAATCTTAATGTGAGAAGATGAGTTAAGTATTTACTAACAGGAGTTCAATGAAAGATGGTCTTGAGATTATAGCTTAGAGTGTAGTTACAGTTCTTTAGTGGTGTAAACTATAATTTAGTATTTTATGAAAATTACAGAAACCACTGCAAGGTTTTCATAATTACAGATACTCCTGAAAGGTATACTTAATTGCGAAAACTGCTGGATACGTATCTGGGTTACACTAGAAGTCTTTGTCATAATTACTCCACAGGTCCCTACTGTAGCCCTATAAATATGCGGGTAGGCTTAACCAAATTTATAACTCGTCTTCAAGACTAATGTTGACCAGGTTCTACCGGTTCGAGTTCTCAAAAGATCGTAACCTACACTATGCTCGGGAATCATATGAGGGAATACAGTAGAAAGTCTAACGGGAGCTTCAACTCATAATCAAAAGTTTGTAGTTAGAAAATCGACGAAAAAAGTATTCTTCTAAATTAACTGTGGTGGCACGGATTTTATTTTGATCGTTCGACATCAAAAAGTTTTTTCTGGAACCCGTTTCGGTAATTGCCTGTCCAATTTTTTTATCAAAAAATTATTTACAAAAATAATGATCTTTGCAGTTTTGCTTCCTACAATTGGTATCAAAACTATTTTGTTTTTTGTTTACAATTTATCGAGAGGCCGGATAGAATTAGAACTGTACTAACTTTGTTTTGCAGGCGTTTTAGTCTCGATTTTATGATTATCTTTTTATTTATGTTTAATTAAATGATTTAAATGATGATTATAATTATTTTTTTTAATGATGAGGATTGATCGTGATAGTTTAAGTTTTTTTTTTCAATCGAATGTGAGCCTACGGGACATAGATTTTAAATGTAAAATTTTTTAAATATTGTTTATAATATTTAAGAACAGATTTGAATATCCAAGAACACGAAAAAAAGGCGGCGGCATAATCAGCAGCACCGACGGTGGTTTCGGGTATTTCGGGCCACGGATCACTGTGGTTTTTGTACCGTTTTGAGACATTTTTTTTGACAAATTTTCTGTAAATTTTAGACATTAAAAACAGCAACAAAAAGGGTTTAAAAAATAACAAAAATCGACTAAAAAAATAGCCACCGAGGGCAGCACTAGCAGCAGCCCCAGGGCTATTTTTGATGGTTTTTTGTTGTATTTTTTGAACATATTTTGAGCAATTTTGTAGGTATATAATAATAGTAAAATACGTTTTAAAAACTAGTTTAAAACAATGTCAAAAATAGCCAAAAAATAGGTGGAAAGGCAAAAAAAGCTGTGGTAAGGCAGTAGCGGCGGCGGTAGTTGTTCGGGGCCATTTTTTAAGGATTTTTTAAACTATTTTCGAGACGTTTTTCCAAGCAACATGTTGTTGGATATCAATACTATTTTTTTTTAAAAATGGGAGCCATAACCACCACGAGAAAAGCTCAAATGGGCGGCAGAAAGCAGCGGCGGGGCAGTGGCAGCGGTGGCGGCGACGACAGCTTATTCGGGCAATTTCATTGGCTGTTTTTCGAACTGTTTTCGGTCTAATTTTTTAACACAAAATTAGTATTTTTCGAGAGCAATTTTTTAAAAAAAAAAAACGATGTCAAAAACGGAGTTCGGGAGTAGCAGCAAAAACTGCCTGAAGTTGGCGGCATGGGCGGCGCCGACGGTGTTGGTGGATGATTCAGGGTTGTTTAGATCGAGGTGTGATATATTTATGTATCACTACATATCAGATAATCCAGATGCAATCTGAATACCGACGAGCAGTTGTTTCAAATGATTAAAACTCTTACAGCTTATTTTCAAAATTGGAGACTAAAACTCATCAGAGTTTCTATTCGATCATAAAATCGGGATATATACATATCTTGCATTTATATTCTTATGAACAGCGTGAATGATATATATCTGTTTTATATATTCTTGTTAATTTAATTAATTCAAAAAATTCAATTTTAATTAAATATTTTGTAAAAGAAAATAAAATTAAGTTTTTTTAATTAAAATTTTTAATTAAATGAAAAAACTTTAAATATTTTAATTCTACAAAATATCACGTTTAAGATGATTTTTTTATTAAATCGGATATCTTGAAAAAACGTAAAAATTAATTCTGAATTTTGAATTAATTAAATGAAAAAATATTTAATCTAAATAAATTATTATTTTTTGAAAAATGTGTAACTAAAATAAAATAATTGAATACTTTTAATCACTACCTTAACTGAAAAGCTGAAGAAAAAACTGTCAATTCATCGAATTTTATTTGTTTTGCATTAAAACACGAAAATGTAGTTCTACAAATCAGAATATTTGGAATCTTGCACACGGAAAGAATTTTTGGACTCTTTCAGATCGTGTGATGTTCGAAATTAATAAATTTATTTTAATTAAACGAATTTTTATAACTCTAAAAAATATTTTAAAAATCTAAATGGAAGAGGGACTTTATTCACAGATAAATCCTGCGGTCTCCATCACTAGTTTGTAGGTGTTGTAATTAATTCCTGCGTGTTGGAAGTAAGGCCTTCTTCCTTATCGGACAGATTAATTACGGTATCACCAATACAAACCTCATTCAGGGATAATTCTGGATAATAGTATAGATCACTTCTCCATCTGAACGGTTTATTGCGAAGCGATTGATTTCGAATTAGATGATGGTTAACACTTAGCTGTATATAATAGTATCATCTCCTTTTAAGTCGCTGCTATTATCTACTGGACCAAAGCTATGTCAGCTATTTAATTTTACTTGGTAGGGTCAGTTGCCTAGATAATAAAATTAAAAGAAATTGATCTATCTGGACAAACAATGGATAGTAGACGTTCTCCCGTCGAGGCATGCTATTCACAGGGAACTAGGCTACTGGTGAATTTTTTTAAAAAATAGTAGAGGGAACCAAATTAAAATAAATTTAAAATTTTACTCGTCATAATTAACGGTTATTTTAATTATGTGATTCTCAGGATTAAAATGACTTTCAATCCACTCGCTTCAATACTTAAAGAAAACAAACTTACGGGACCAAATTTTATTGACTGAAAAAGTAACTTGGATACAGCTTTAACTACTTAGGGTATTCCTTCAATACCAGAAAATGTGTTTGTTTCTGAAAAAGGTTCTTCCTTTGGGTTGAAAGGCACGAAGAAAAAAAAAGGTACAGAAACAAGGTGACGCAATTTTCAGGGTAGTTGGTGGGCCACGAACTGGTGTGAAAAAGCTGAAAGGTAGATATTTTCACTGCAACCAGACACGGTACTAGAAAAAGCAATGCCCAGTTTATCTCAGCAAGTTGAACAGTCAAGGTAATTTTTGTTCACTGGTTGTGAAAACATGTTTAGCGGTGTTATCTATCGGTACGTAGTGTGTAGATACGAAATCTACTAATCATGTCTGCAATTCATTGCAAGGGTTCCAGAAAACTTGAAAACTTAATGATGTGGAGATTTACCCGCATATGGGCAATAATACAAGAGTGACAGCAGTTGCAGTAGG
>JAULJZ010139549.1:0-10646 GCA_032270985.1 Heliamphora pulchella | reverse complement strand
AAATAGTAAAAAAAGTAATTAAAACTTTTAGCATGAGTTATAAATGTTCAAAAAAAAATATAATTTATAACTAAAATTAATAACAAAAAATTAAAAATTAGGTCAAGAAAGTTAGCTAAACACCCCTAATAAAGAGGAGTTAAATAAAAATATGAAAAGTCCTTAAAAATAATGATCGAATGGTTACTTATAACAATAACTACATGTTGCGATCGACATGTAAAAATAGTGATTTGTAACAAAATCGGCCTTGGGTAATTTGGGATTCAAAACGAACAAATAAGAAGGAACATTATAAATTTTTATACATGTTAATTTTTTTATAAAATTATTACAAAAATTTGAATGAATAAAATTTGTATAGGCTTAATAACTAAGGTGATACTATAATGTGCGCCCAATATTTAGATGCATGTGGTGCACCTAATATTTGGATGAATACCATATGCGCCCTTAATTAAATTTATAATTTATGTAACAATAGTTAAAACTAAAATAACTAAAAATTAAAATAACAAAAAGTTAAAGTGAAATAATCAAAGTATGTACATCATTGGTGCACATTATGGAGTTTAAAATAATGATAGCCAACTCTAAAATTACAATTAAAAATTTTTAAAATTATCGTAACCAAAATTTAAATAAAAATAACCAAAAAATTCACATTATATAATTATTCTAATCACAAATAGAAGGTATATATAGAAAAATTAGAGCCCTAGTTTTTGCTAAAAATTAGAGGGGTTAAAATTATTATTTGAAGAGTCTTGTCTCAAGACCGGTTGAATAATAAGCAGTTGTGGATTAATGTATTAATTTAAGGTTATGTTAACTATTATTTATTGAACGGTAATTAATAGGTTAATAAAAATAAATTTTTTTTAATATTAATTATTTTTAGGTGTTAAGTTTATTATTTTTACAAATATTAATATATTTTGTATAAATAGTCGTATATTATATACTCGTTATTTATCATTTATTAGGTAATAATTAATATATGCTAAAAAAAATAATAAATAAAAACAAAGGTCAATGAGAGAGAAAAAGTGGGTAGGGATGGCTACGAGCCCCACAATTCGTAATTGTATAATTTTTTTAAAAATTTGTGACATCAAATGATTATGTTCCTTAGAACAATTAATAACGAAGTACGATAAATTGTATAATTTTTAAATTTTTATTATTAAATTTAATTACAAATTATATTTTTTTAAATATTTATAATTTTTGTTATAATTTATAATTATTTTTTTTATTTTATTGATAAGTTATAATATTTATTAGAAAATCATAATTTTTATTATAAATTATAATTTATAAATTATTAATTTTAATAATGTCCAAAACCACTAATGTCATGATTTCAATCATGAATCCGATAATTTCGGGTGAAAACCCTCTTAAGTGGGCAAGATTGACCATATGTCATGCTTCTTCCATGCTACCAGCCACAAAGCCAGCATGGAATATGGGGAAATTATTGATTGTTTTTAAATATAAAATTTTGGTACATATTATTTGTGGGAAAATTATTGGGTATTTCTAGAGCACTTATGATATTATTTACATAGTATTTACGATAAATAAAAATATGCGATGCACATTAAATAGATTATTATTTTCTCCTACCTACCCAACATGGGTGGGTCAACATTATGCCACACAAAGCGTTTTTTTCTACATGATAAGATAAAAATACTATGCATCTAGGGGCGTAACCAACAATTTTATTCAATTGTGTTATTTATTAAAAAAATTTCAATGTCATTTATATTATATTTTTAGTTTTACAAAACATATTAAAAGTAACGTTCATATAACATACGATAACATATTATCATAATAGCATTGATAAAGCAATTCAAAATTTTTAAATTATATGTGACGAAAAAACAATTAAGCCATTAATATTGTATTTTCTCAACAAAAATAATGTAAAGATATTTTTAGAAATGTTGACTCTATATATTCATTATGTATTTAAAAAAACTAAAAAAATACTTTGGTAAACATAGAAAATCACGTGCTTATAAAAAAAAAGTGACTCTTAATTAAGTTTTTCTTTTTTTTAAAGAGAAACACCTTAATGTTTATTTTTGAGTCAGTTTATGAAATATTTTCAAAATTTTACATATATTACATATATTTTACTTTTCTTTCTAAATTTATTACAGTCAATTGAACCCACTGAAGTATATGTGGCTACACCCATGTGATTAAACAAAAGTATTATATGTGGCTACACCCATGTGATTAAATAAAAGTATTATGTAAATTATATTATATAATGCTTTAAAATTATGAAATAATTACTTTAGAATATCTTTCTACATGAGTTTTATGTCAAATTTCTTTTTTTTTTTTTACTACAATGAAGTGAAAATAAGATTCATGTGGCAAGATTCAACCAACTAATTAGGCTAAATTGATTTGGGATCATTACTTACTCAGAGTTCACCCAACTAATTGGGTGAAGCTGATTTGAGATAAGTACTTATTCTATTATAATACTTATAAATGTCAATATTTTTAATCTTTCCTCTTATCATATGACTATGAATTAGAGTATGGAATTGAACTATAATTTTGGCAAAATTTGTAGTTTTATAACTGAATTGCAATAATTAATCGAGGGAATATGACTCGCTGAATAGCCAATCTTAAGATGGAAAAAAAAAAGTGGAATTAGAGATTAGTGATGGAATTTACAATCAGGTGGGCATTGAAACACACACACCAGTAGCCAGTGGGGCAGAATCATGATGTCAGGAGTCAGGATAGCTGGGTTGCCATCCCAAAAGTGTGGGCAAATTAATTATTAGGTATTTCTAAAATTTGAGGGGATATTTGGTAAAGTTAGTGTCTGTTTGGGATAATTTTAAGCTTAATTTTTAAGATATTTAATTTTTAAAAAAAAGAGAAATAAAAAAAAGTAAGAGTGTTTGAGATAATTTAAAAAAATAAATGTTAAAAAAAAGATGAAGAAAAAAAAATTAACTTTTTTTTAGTTGCCTTAAAAGCTGTGCAAAAATATTAGTCCAAACATATCAACTTAAAAGTTTGGTTTTTTAGAAAAAGTCATTTTTTTTTCTTAATTTCAAATGGGACCTTACTATTGATAGTTTTTAACTTCCTATTAGTAATTTTAGTTATAAGTTATATATTTTTTTAAAATCCATAATTTCTATTACAACTTATAATTATTTTTTCATCTATTTCAGTTACAAGTCACAATTTTTACTAAATATTTACAATTTCTGCTACAAGTTAAAATTTATAAGCTAATAATTTTAGGAATGCCAAACACCATCTACGTAGACAATGATACAAAATATGCTTGATAAATAATATTATTCGATGCATATTAAATAATTTTATTCTTATATATTATCTATTCAATAAAAATAGACCTACATTATTTTATCCATAGTATTTTTTACTATGTAATTGGATAAAAACATTAGATATGCAATGTCATATGGTATTTCGGAATTACTAAATAATTACTTGAAAGTTTGGCCTTTTGGGGCTAAATTTTGTCATTTTTGCTTTTTTTTGTATTTTTTAATATTTTCGCTATTTTTTTACTTTTAACATCATAGAAATTTAAAAAGTTTGAAAACTTAATAAAAAATTTACTAAAAGCAAAAAAAAGTAATATATAATTTGACTTATTAGCTTAATTTCATCTCTTTTTTTGAATAATTTTCATGTTTTTTATATTTTTAAAATTTTTCAACTTATCTCAATAAGAAAAGTAAAAAAATATAATAATTTGTCAAAATAATATATTTTTAAAAAAAATATAAAAATAATAAAATAACACAACATGGTGACTTGGAAAAAATGCGCGAAAAGCAACCAATATTGAGGCTTTGTTGGCAACCTGGTTAGCTTTAAGCCAAATTTTTTTGTTCAAAGTTATTTTAAATTTAAAAATTAAAATTTTATTTGAGAAAGATATAGGATGACTTTAAGCCACCCTAAAAAGTCAATTTATGTCTATGTTAAATTCTCCAAAATACCTTTCGGCCATTTTTTTTTTCTTTTATTCGAATATGAAAAGATTAATAGATTCAAAAATTCAATGAAAGCATCCTTGGGTAAAAAAATGTTGATACAATTTTTTTTTTAATTTAATTTATAGGTCAATAAAAAATCGAATAAGGGTAAAATTGAAAATTAATAACAAAAAGCTTATAAGGCTAAAAGTAGAAAATACTAAAGGGGGGGGGGGGATGACAAACCAAGTTTCTTTTTAGCTTTTTTGGCTTTAATTAAAAAGTCAAAAATTTTGACTTAAAGTCAATTACCAAACAAAGCGTAAGCTACAAAACCCTTATTTTTTTAGTACAAGTAGCTTCGGGATTTGCTTCAACAAGTCACTTCAAATCATATAAAAATCTGAAATTAAATAAACAATTATCCAAACGGACCAATATATTCATTTTGCAAAACAATAATGGAAGTGTGCTTTGTAGGGGTACGGAAAATCGAAAGTGATCCAACTGACAGGCCCATTTTGGGAGATTTGGCCCATCTAAAATAGCTGCCTAAGCTTTCTACCTATAATGGCCATCAGGATTCAGGAAGATGATGGTTTTTGTCATTTAGGCCCTGTTTGGTTGGCAGGATTAATAATTAAGGTTATATTATTGGCTTGATTAGTACTTCATGTTTGCCTTTTTGTTCTTTTTTATTTCTTTAATTAAAAAATTCAACAGGAAAATAAAGTGCATTATTTGGTAATTATTTTAATGGCTTCGATACTCATTTGGCAATTTTTTAAAACTTTTTATCCTTTTTTTCTTTTATACTATTATAATAAAAAAAATTAGTTGGGGCAATGATAAAATCTAGTGAAGTTCATGTGATATGTTTTTTTATCTCTTGAATATGACTTTTTATTTACTCAATAAAGGATAAATTTGTAATTTAAAACAATTATATATAACTTCTTACTCTAGTACTCTTCACGTAACTCCTTACTTTCTATCAAACTTCTCACATATATAATTTTTTAAAGGTATTTTTTTTTTTTTGAAAATATTTAACACTGTCAAATTATGCAAATAAAATATTTAACACTGTCAAATTTCGCTTTTTTATACCTATATTAGGATGCGCTAAGAAAAAAAACTAAATAGTTAGGCCCCGTTTGGTGACGTTATCTTTTTATTTCCCTTTTAGTTGATGAAAACGAATATTTTTTATCGATCTATTTTATTATAGCAATACATGGGTGTCTGAGCATTTGAAGTCCTAATTCTATTTTGAGAATTTTGATTTTCTAAATTATAGAAAACACATATCAAACAATCATTGATTATTAAATTTTATATATAATAATATGGGTGTTTGGTATTACTGAAACTAATACTTTATAGATTATAACTTGTAGCAGAAGTTGTGAGTGTTTAACAAATATGTTATTTTGTAGTTGAAATAGAAAAAAAATTTGTTATAATTTATAACAGAAGTTGTCAATCCTCGTGTTTAGTATCAGCTTGAGTTTTATAATGTTTAAAGCGAACTTCTAAAATTTAGTAACTCTATATTTGTACGTACAACAAATTTAAAAAACAAAATTACTTAAAAATTAATTATAAAAAAGATAAAATCACAAAAATTAGCACTTATTATTACCTGTCATTATATATAACAATTTAAAAGTATCAGTGAAGAATTAACTTTTCTACACTTTTAGTTAATAATATGCTAATTACCTTTACGACCTAGTTATCAAATTTCTCAACTTATTCTTTTTTCATTATTTTTATGATTTTGTCTTCAACGAATCTGATAGTTGATAATTGAATTTAATGACATAGAAAAAATATTTACAATATGAATTCTTAACTAGTTATTTATATAAACGGAATTTGTTATTGGTTTTTAAGTGGACAAAGTAATAATATTGGATATTTCTCTTTTTTAATTGACCATTTGAAAAATAATAATAATATCTAAACCTCTATAAAGAGTCCAAAAAAATTTAAAACCCTAAAAATTAACCTTAAAACTAGCCATACTCATGTTTGGTTATTTAAAAGAAAAATGAAAGTGCTATTTTTTTTCCTTATTTATTTGATAATAATTAATAAAAATATATATATATTTAATACTTATTTACTTGTATAATCTTTTCATATTAGTTTGAATATGTTAGTTTCAATGTAGACATAAAAAATAATTATATCCATCACTTCACTTTCCCTCAATTTTCTTTCAATTTTTGAGTGGAAAAAAACTTCTCAAAAGTAAACACTTTCTTCCCTCACCAACCTTTTATCTACTTCATTTTCCCTTCTTAAAAATAAGAAAAAGTTAATTTAGGATCCCATTTGGTAGACTTGTTTAGGAATGAGTCATAACCACTTTTTGACTATTCTATAAGGTTTGATTTTTTAAATTTATGAATATCATAACCGCTTTTTGACTATTTCATAAGGTTCGATTTTTTAAATTTATAAATATTCTTAATAAATATATCCCTATATTAATTTTAATAAATAGACATGGTACATGTATAGTTTTGAATACGTTATACTTTTTACTTTGATGGTAAAACATTCTTTTTGGGCATGATTCGTTTATATTTTTTAAAATTTTTGAGATTTTCGTTGTGGCATGAAATGTTTTGTTCATGTTTTCGAGATTTATGAGATTTCCATTTTGGCATGATCTGCTTATTTCTTTTTTTGATATTTACACACATTCATAAAGAGTTTTCAACAGTAGAAAACATAAAAGCCGCGTTTGGAACGTTTATATTTTCTGTTTTTTATTTTTTATTTTTATTTTTAAATTTTTTGTAAACTGTAAATAAAAATATGTTTGGTAATTATTTTTATTTTCAAAAAACTGTAAACAGTATTCAAAATTTACAAAATTTTAAAAAACAGAAAAATATGTTATCACTTGTTTTGTAAATAAGTTTTGATTATATATATTTTTTTTCACTACCTCCGACTACTACATCTGACTACCAACTCCGACCACCACATTCGGCCACCTTCTTCGGCCATCGTCTCTTGCTATCATATTTGATCACCATATACGGTCACTACTTTCGACTACTACTATCCGGCCATCACCTTCGATCACCCGCTCCATCTACCGTATTCGATCACCATTTTCGACCACCATTGCTACCTCTTGCAATCATCATCGAATAACACCTCCGACCACGACCTCCGACTGTTGCATTCATCCGTAACCTCCAACTACCATTTTTCAAATATTTATGTATCAAACATGTTTTTGTTTTTATTTTCTTATAAAAATAAATAAAAATATATTTTTTATTTTTTATAAACAAAAAATAAAAAATTGTAAACGTTACCAAACGAGACCTTAGTTCTCTTTTTTTATTTTCATTTTTAATGTTAAATGATATAATCTTTTAACATATAAGACGTTTCATTGATTACATAATATGGGACGCGGATTTTTATTACTTATAAAAGTAAACAAAACATAAACGATTGATTTTATTAAGGTTTTTTTAGTTGAACATACGTTGATACAGTAAATGAGGCATTTATTATAGAAAATAAGATAATATTTTTTTAGATAAATTAGACATTGGTTGTAAAATATACTTCTTTATGCAACATTATTTTGCCATGATCTAAAAACAGTCACAATTTTCACAATATTATAACATAATGCGAAAAATAAATTAATATACCCATATTCATTATTGTTATTGGCATCATGAACACCAAATTCAAATGTTGATGGAATAATAGTTTTTCTCTTTTATCCTCTTACTATGAAATATTCATTCTATTGATAGGATTCTCGAATACACTTTCATAAGTAGAGAGCAGACCAATTTACTAATCTCATTATATTTCTACTAACCCATCAAAGTATGAGTCATGTTTGGAAACAACTTCTTATTTATTTGATTAAATAATAATTACTAAAATAATAGATAATTATCTTATTAAACATATAATGTATGTGTCGTAATTATATGGGACACTAAATTAAATAAATATTTAATTTGACATTCTCTAATTTGGCCCATATAATAACTTAGGTGGTTTAATAAAATTAACATTAGACACGTAATAAATCACATCCATCTTTATTTTAATTATGATCATTATAATATCATAATTAAATCGACGTGAGTTCTTTCAGGCCCTTTTCTGTGGCATATTGCAAGGCAATCGCCATTCATGACCATTTTTTCGGCATGAGGTTTGAATGTCAACATGCCACTTTTTTTTAGTGTTGAATTGACATACCACCTTTTTTGAGAGATTATTTTTCATTTTTTTCTTTTGTCATCGTATTTGACGCTGTATTCATTTTGGTGGAGTTGGGTTCAACTATTAGCAAGGCACATTGTTCTGAAATGATCAGTACAAATTCTTAGCTAACTTGTTAGCAGCATTACTTAGAACTATTAATTATTTGTTCTTGATAGTCTATTTATCATTAAGCATTATTCTATTATGTTTTGATATCTGGCAATGTGGTTGATTTTTGGAAATGGCTACACTCTAGCTCAAAAACTGGTTTTTAAAATAGTCAACCCTAGGTTTTTTCTTTTTAATAATTTGGATAATATTTCTTGTCAAACTCATCTAGACCTGGTTTCTTATTACTTGATATTCTGTTGTCAAAGAGAATTTTTACCTAAACTTGTTGCTTGCATCGCCTACATTTTTGTTGGTTGATTTTCCCCCGAACTTGCGCGGTTGTGTTGGCTTATTGCTTGATCTGTTTCTCTGCAAACCAAAACCCTTTTCCGAATAAATAGTTTATATGCATTTATTTCATTTCTGTAGTTGATCTATCTACATTTTAAATGAGGTTGCATCTGGTTAATTGTTTTGCTAGGTGAATTGTTGTCTGGTTCGGCTGGAATGGGCTTTACTCCTCATGTCATCACCATTGCTGTAGGAGAAGTAAGTTATGCTTCCATGATCTGTGTTAGACTATTGGTACTTGGCAAAGAAAAACATATTAGGACTTTTTCAGTTAATTGAGTTGACCCTAGACATAAATGTCTTGAGTAAAAAAAATGAAAGCTATTGCTGATTATTTTTCTTAATATTGACCCATAACATTTTCTACGAAAGGGAAGTATATATCCTTTTAAACAGGCACCGATGGCAGCATGTATATTTAAAGAGAGGAGTTCACTTTATAAATCTAAAGTGAAATGAAAATTAGATTTGATGGAAAAAGAACTAGAAAGGGAAAAAAAGAGTAAGGACAGTGACCTGACATGGGATGATTTTTGCCTATTTTGTGCCCTTGGTTTTACACAAACGAAAAGCAATCTCAGTTGGATAAGTCTACTCAAGACAGCGCCTTTGATTGGGACAAGAATAGAGGAATGAATAGAAACAGAAAATGATAATTACGGCTAGTTGAGGTAAAGTTGTGGCTTGACTTACCTGATAATACTATCCTTGTGCTGGCAAATATGGTAGAAACTTCTTGTCTCTTTGAGTTGCCTCTTGTTTGAAACATCCTCATACTTCCCCAGTCTGGGAATTGTGGAGATGGCTTTTGATCATGTTTGAAATATTTTTCCTTCTGTTTTGGAAAAAAATCCCATCTGTGTTTCGTGTTGAGGCCGTAGAGTGCTATTATCTCCTTTGATGTTTCCTGATATTTCTTATAAATATTTTAGTTTCCTTGATACTGTTTTTCTTTTCTTTCAGGATATCACGACAAAATTAATGTCTTTTTCACAGCAGGGCCCGAGAGCAATATGTGTTTTGTCAGCCAACGGTTCCGTCTCCACTGTGACTCTTCGTCAGCCCTCAACTTCCGGTGGCACTGTCACATACGAGGTTTAAGCTCTTAATATGATAATTATTTCTTTACTTTTTGTTGCTTGAGGTTAAATAATTTCGATATTTGTGCTAACATTGCTAATCTTTGATAGGAAGGTCTGTGTGCATACATACAATATATGCATGAAGCCATGAATATAGAACATAATGGATGCCTAAAACCGTATGACAACAGTGATCTGATTTTTCAAATTATGCTTTAGTTATCCTTGAGCTATTGCCTCAGGATAAATGCTTGCCTCAGGATAAATGCCTATGCATTTGAGTAAAAAAATGTGGTTCTCTTTTCTTGTAATACATAACTGAGATTAAAATTGATTTTTGTCCATAAAACTTAATAGAATGAATGTTTGTCTATTTTGTTTAGGAAATCATAACAGTAAAATCCTTTTAAAGTTTATTTTGTATTATGTTATGTTATGGATTACTTTTGTGGTTGTTTTGGGGATTTTAGTCCAACCTTCACAAGCAAAGTATATTCATTCTATTTCTTGTCAAGTTTGAGGTAATCTTATTGCATGAAATCGTAAATCGGCATTGTTAAAACTTTATAACCACTACAAAAGCTTAAAATATTAGGTGGAAAAGTCTCAACATTATATTAAGTGATCACTCATTTACACTCTCAACGATGTGGGTTAATATACTCTAGCATGGCATATTTGGATTGATAGAGTTTCTGTGTACATGATTACGGATACATATACTATTAATGAAAGACTGTTGTTGGGGCTGGCCTCGTTATTTGAACTGTGAATTTTTGTACAAAGCTTCAACCACACCCCCCCCCCCCACAAAAAAAAAAAAAAAAAAAAA
>JAULJZ010139538.1:0-10646 GCA_032270985.1 Heliamphora pulchella | reverse complement strand
AAAATGAAAAACTAATTTTATTAAAAATAAAATTAAATACTAAAAACATGATTTTCAGTATACCAACCCTAACATCACCTGTCTTTTTGCACGGGTAAAAGGAAGGACCATCGCTTCGGGTACATTAATCAGTACTAAAGTAGAAGCAGCAACCCAGACACCAGATGTGTTCGACCGGATGAAGCTCCTGTATATAAGGATGTATTTAAGTAAAATGTGAGTAACTCGCCCTAGTCCTCGCTGTTCAGGTAACCCTTTGTATGACCAAACTTTCTCCAAGTCATCTAAATGGACGCCAAGTAAAGGGCCACAAGCCAGATTATTAGCACCTGCACCTGCAACAGCACTATAAGATGTTGTACACCTTTTCGGGGCCGAATTTGAAATTTCCAGTTATGTAGAGGAAGTTGTCATAAACGTCCTTTCCCGAGTTCGATAGTTCAATCACCAATTTTTCGCTCGCCATTTTTGCTTTGAGATAATAGGACCCCGTGGAGTGCTTAAACATATTATAGCAATAGACAATGTCCTAGATACTGAGATTGGTACCCAAGATTCGGTTGAGCTCCACGACGCCCATTATCACTCTAAAAATATTAGAGAAAACCTGCATCGAGCTCACCCTGTAGTGCCAAAGTACTCGTCAAAGCAATGGATAGAGCAGGAACCGAACTCTCAGTTCCACTATGGCAACTAATGGAAGGGAAAGCTTTTCTTAGTTCCCTTCGTACGAGTCATCGGCGTTAGCAAGGGTTATGCCGACGTCTTCAGGGATTTGGTATCGGTGCCAAAAATTCCGCATTACCTCTGGCGTCGCTACTAGTTTTCTGAGCTTGTCCATCCCAATCGAGGGTTTTAAAAATAGAGATACAGGTGAAGATTTGAAGAAAAGGATGGGCAAAACTCATCTCAAAGCACAAAAAGGGGGGAAATGAGAGGAAAATGATGCTTACAAGTCGTCGAAATCTGGTTTTAGTCACCAGTTTCTGGGATACACTCGTCGGATTCTAGGTTTAATCGCCAAAAATTGAAGAGGAGCACTTGAAGAAAGTTTTTTGGGTTTAAAAATGGAGGGAAAGAGAAAAATGGCATCTCAAACGGGTTTTATACCCGTCAGTTTGAAAAGACAGGCACATCAAATGCGTCGTGCGAATTAAAAGCACGCGTCGATTATTGAAATGACGCGTGCCCTTTCAAACACGAACCAAAATGTGTCACATCACCAGTTAAGTCGCTCGAGGGCAAGCTGTCACGCCACCAAGAAGCCAAAAAGGTGAAACCTCTAAGGAACCCACTGAACACTGAATTGATGATACCCCGAACAGTGATTCATACAAAGGAAAGTTAAGCTTGGCCTAATTTACCGAGCAAAAAGCATACGAGAGCAGGGACAACCTAAACATAGATCCGAACACTCATTCTGAACAAAAGCAGTTCAAGAGAAAAAGCCCACCGAATAAGCAGAAAATCAAAAAGCTCTGACTCTTCACTAGGCAGCTTGGCCTAAAGAAAACCAGAGCTGGGGGCAATTAAGAGTGGATAACAACTACAGGCTTGGAGCTCAGCCTAAAACAAACAGGTTCAAACTTACCTTAAAGGTCAGCCCACTGACAGTTCGACCCATAACGAGTTCGGGCCACCCCAAAGAAGGGCAGCCACGATACTTAAGCCCAAGTTAGCCCGAGACTAAGTGATAACCCTGAAAGACTCAATTCTCGTTACAGCAGTTCGAGAAATGGAGTAAGAGCTTCCTAAAGCAATTGAGATTGCTCAGAGATAAGGCATAATCTCTGGCAACCCAGAGATTAAGGATAAGAGGCTAGTTCTAGAGAACTCAGCCTCCTTGGTTTCAATCCCTCTATAAAAGAAGGCACTCAATAACCCCTAGGTACGAAATTTCAACTCAAGTTATTGATTAGAAACCTCTTAGAGAGAAGTCTAACTTGAACGTCGGAGTACTTTCCGATCAAACCAGCCCGAAAAGCACTAACGTGCAGCATCCAATGAGTTTGGCGATGAGGAGTTTGGTTCATCAATTTATTCGGGATCATCAAGTTTGAATCAATTTATTTGGTTCTAATTATGTCATCTAATTTACAACGCGCACAAAAATGTGGCGCAACAGACACATTTTCTTGGAGGGAGAATAAATTTCAACACATCTTCCATTTGGATGTGGCAAAAGATTTAGTTGGATATTGAAAATTAACACCTTTATCAGTATGCTAAAAAATTCCATAATTCCAACTTCAATAATGATATCCGAGACAAACATAAATGATACATTCTGATTATTTATTAACCTTACTGATATCTTTATCAGTATGTCAAAAAATTACATAAATTCAACTTTAAAAATTGCCTTCAAGACAAACACAAATGAAACATTTTGTGTTATTATTAATTGAAATAATACATTTATCATTGGGATAATCAAATGTGAATATGAATATCACAAATCGGTTCAAATGATTGATAGACTATTTTGATCATATATTGGGGTTTCAAAATTAGTTCAGGACTTTTACTAATAAAAATATTTGAATAGAACTAAAACTAACACTGCTACTGAAAAGAGAATTAAACTCAAAATTTTCTTTTTTTATAAGAGTATTTATATTTTATATATTTATAATCCTTATTTCATTTTGAAGTCACTTTAAAAAATTTAGTCCAAACAAATACACTAAAGAAAACAAAAATAGTTAAGGCTAAAAGGATTAATACAAAATTACGATTACCGTATTCTAATACAAAAAAAAATTAAATATTTAACGATTAACGCATTATTAAAATTAAAATTTTTGAAAAAAGAATTACTCATTTTATCTGTGATTGACTACCGTTGCATTAAATGATAGACTACCCCTTATATTTAGTTTCAGTTTCGAGCTTTTGAGTAATAATTTAAACTAAACTTGTTTGAATTATGTATTTAATAAGATTTATTTTAAAAATAGAGAACTGGAATCGAACCGTTCAATTCCACAACTACAATGATTCAATTCCTATGTTCCAAAATTTTTTAAATCGTTACTAAATTAGTTCAATTTTTAGATTTGCTACAAACTAATTTAATTCGTATGTATTTTTATAAAAAAAATTAATCAAAATACACATAAATTGTACTAAACGCTCATAAATATCAACAAAACAAAATCCAGTACCTTAACCCGCACAAGAAGTACTTTTGTGTTTTGCCGCACACCAGCCGGTTCACATTAAAAACCTCTGAAAGGACAAAACTTTAGGCGAAGGGACCAAGAATTGGTAATAGTTAGTACCTTATATTTAATATTCTTAAGTGGTTTAGGAAGGCTTTCTTCTCCACTTTTTCCAATCACTCCAAAGAGACAGACAAGTTTTTTTGTTTGGATCTGTCAGAATTCCATTATAGCATGACCAGAATCACTAGATATGTTCTGGCTGGAATAATGGTACTCTCATATATCAAAATTTATCAGGAGAAAATAAAAAGATAATTTATTGTGCATGAGCGAGTACCATGGCAATGAATATATTGCTTTAAAAGCAAGGATTCTGAGGAAAGAAGGGGGAAGAAAAATATCAAAAAGGACAAAATCGAATCTACCTCAAAATCCAAATTACAAACCTGAAAAAAAAAAAAAGATAAAAAGATATATAACACTCAACTAATCATGATTTTTCATTTCTAGTTTTCGTTCTTCCCATCTATGATTCTCTTACAGCAACGTACGGAGAAAACTTATTAGTAATGAAATCGAGAAGGATTTTGATATACTTACTCTAAAAACAAAGAAAAATGAAAATCATTGACCTTAGGATTATTTTAGTCTTATTTATTGGCGATCTAAGAGTTTTAGTCTCGTTATTTATTTATTTATTTTATTTTTTTTATTTTTTATTTTAAAAAGAATGAATTTTTGATGTAAAGTTCATAATTAACATTTCATACAACATAAGGTTTAACAAAAAATATTTTAACTCTTAAAGTTCATTGTGTAAAATTTGACCAAAATATCTTTACTACTCTAAAATTCATCCTTTCATATGAACACCTTATTTCTCCACCTCCGCACAATCGCCAACAAGCTCTGGTGACCACCGACGACGACAATCTCCGACCACCTCCAACAATAATCTTCAACCACCTCCGATGAGGTCCATAGCAAAATAGTCCTCCAAAAGCCGACTTGTTTACAGTTTCTCCCCCTTCTGAATAGGAATTTGAAATCATATCTCCACATTTTTAGCATATAACGAATTTGTGAGATTTTCTATTTAATTATGGCATCCTCCTCACCACCATCTTGTTCTTCTCCACCATCACCACCTTTCCCTCCCCATCATCCTCCATCACCTCCGTCCACCCTCGCCGTCATTTTCCCTTGGCGGCTTTATTGGCGTGGTCACCCTTAAGGTTTTTGAGGATTAGTGTTTCCTGCGTGGAGTTGAGCAAGGCAGTGAACTAGAGGCAAGAGAGAGCAAGGCGTCATCCTATATTGTCGTCATCCTCCATCGCTGTGGTCCTTCTTTGCCATTGTCCTCCATCGCCATCGTCCTCCCTCACTGTCGTTCTCTCTCGCCGACTTTGTTAGCCGTCGTCATCCCTAGAGTTTTTAAGGGCTGAGGTTTTCTGCGTGTGGTCGAGTAAGGCAACGAATCTTACCTGATAATTTTATTAGTGACATCTTAATAATGTGAATCATAATATATCTAATTGAATTTATGCTGCAAAATTAGAAAAATTCAATGTAAGGTGACAACTGATACATATATCAATTGAGTTTGTGTTGCAGGAACATGCAAAATTCAATGCATAGTACCAACTAATACATGTATTAATTGAGTTTGTGTTGTAGCAATAAATGATGATCGCAACGGGAGGGAGGACAACATTGATAACAGCGATGACGGCGACGGAGCTAGAGTTGTAGTGATTGCAATACGAGATTTTTGGAGAGATTTTTAGGACAAAATTTTTAATTTTCATTTAAGAAGTAATTTGGTCAATAAAATTTTTTGAAGATGTAATTATTTTAAGAATATTTTAGATAATTAAAATTGAGATTGAACCAATCCCAATAAAAATTAACTAATCGGTGATAGCCAATAAAAATTATCACCGACCAGTTAATTTCAGTCACCTCTTGTTGCGTTTTCAAAAGTAGAGATCATGTTAATTGGTTATCTATTTTGTCCATGCATTGAGGAATAGTTTTCAGCAACCTAGTACTGGTTGCTGGCCCAATAATCTCTAGGGCTAGTTTGGCATGGGGGATTGGTGGAGGGAGAGGATTGCATAAGGAGATATGTGAGGCTTTTTGTGTCTAATGGGATATTAGTAGTTTCGTATTGGTATTGCCAGATTCGGATTACTGATTTTATAAATCTCGTATTATTCATGAAATTATTTGTACAAGGCATTCAGTATTAATAGTATCAGCCCTATGATAGAATTAGTACTACTAGACTCTTTTAGAATCTATATGGGATGTTTAAAAAGTTTGACTTTTAAGAGATTTAACTTTTTTATAAAAAAAAAGAGAAATAAAAAAAATTAGATTGTTTGGAAAATAAATTTGTAGTTGCTTCTTTGCTTTTTTGCTTTTTATTGAAATGTCTAAAATGCACTTATTTTTAGTTTTTAAGTTGTAATATTTGGGATATCGACACGGCTTTTTTATTTTATTTTTTTGAGTATGGTTGATTTTTTAAAAATAAAAGTATTACAGTAATTTTGTTTTAAAAAATTAAGATATTTGGAATATATATTGACTTTTTTTCTTAGATTAAATGATGGAAAAAAAATTTGTTACCTTTTTTTTAAAATCAAACATTACAGTTTAAAAGTCAGCTTAAAAGCTATTCCAAACACGCTTTTAGTATATAATATCAATAGCAGGCCTCGTAATATTATTAGTACTAAGCTCCAAATTATTTTCTTTTTATTTAAACATCTAACAATAACTCTTACAATTCTTATATCATATTTTATCTCACTTTAATTAAATATAAACCAAATTTTTCATAGCATACATAACTTTATAGTCCCTTATATAAAGAAAAAATATATTGGATCCACACTATTACTCATTCTTTTTATCCTAATTAATTTCATCTAAATTACCAAACATGGCCTAAGAGTAATTTTATTAATTTGATCCAAAAGTTCGGGTTTATTATCAAATTTATTGTCGTCCAATATAATATTGTCACCTTTTGTCTGCAACACATATATAACAAACTCATTGTATACATAAACTTACATGGTCAATGCAAAGTTTTGTTTTTTCTAAACTTTTAATTTGAAAAGACTTTGTATTAGATGGTGCAATATTCTATTTCACGTTGCATTAGATGTGGAATTGCGTAACGCAAAAAGCATTGGGACGATTTAAATTGGGGCCATAAGTCAAAGATTTAAAAAAATAAATTTTAACACGTAAGGTTCATCAACAAAAATTTTAACGCACAAGATACAAATGCACGATTTCTTCTAAAAATACCCTACAAACAGATAAATTTATTTATTTGATATTTATCTGTTTGCATATGAACACAGATAATGCAAACAGATAAATTTATCTGTATGCATATTTATGCTTAACAAATAAATTTATCTGTTTGCATATGAATACAGATTTATCTGTTTATATATTTATGCCTAATAGATAAATTTATTTGTTTGCATATCAACACAAATAATACAAATAAATAAATTTATCTGTCTGTTTATTTATGCCTAACAGCTAAATTTATCTATTTACGTATCAATACAGATAATGCAAACAGGTAAATTTATTCGTTTGCATATCAACACAGATAATACAAATAGATAAATTTATATGTGTTCTTTCTACATATTTTAAAAAAGCACAGATATATTTATATGTATTCCTTATGCGTGCTTTCAATAAAAGACAGATAAATTTATATGTATTCTTTATACATGTTTTTAAAAATGTATAGATAAATTTATCAGTGTTCTTTTTACGTGCTTTCAATAAGATAGATAAATTTATTCATATTCATTACATGTATTTTCAATAAAAGACAAATAAATTTATATGTATTCTTTATACATATTTTGAAAAGACACAGATAAATTTATATGTATTATGGTATTTTTGTCCTAAAAGAATTTTGCACATTAAAACTTTTATGCGGATAGACCTTGTTCGTTAAAAGATCTTATACTTGATCAAAAATAGTAAATAGCCTATAAATTGAACTATTCACTAATTTTTCAATTTAAAATTCACTTGGCATTTGACGTAAGCAAGTAGAAAGATAAAATATATATGTATATATATGTTCGAGTGAATATAATATAATATAATATTTACAAAAAACAAACTAAACAAAAGTCAAATTGTTCAATCCCCTTTGACAATTACGGATGGCAATTTAAATCCGACATGCATTCCTATCCAAAGTATTTTGGACAGGTTTTACCCAATTCATTAATAATTTCAGATGGGCGGGTTTATAAAATAACATTCGAAGTGAGACAAGTGCGTGTATTATTTTTCCAAGTACAAACTATACCTACATATTAGTTATATATAAATATATATTATACATATTAATAATTTAACTTTTTTCTTTACTAACTGAGTAATCCTAACTCCCTAATTCCTTTTTGTATTCTAAATTGGGCCTACTTGATTTTATTTTTTTGAATAGTTTGAGTGATTTATATTTTCTTGTTTTGTATAAATTGTTTTAACATTACAATTATTGTAAATGCTTATAGGATTTTTTGTGTTTTAAATGGTGTTTAATGAATATTTTAATAAAAATAAAAAGTATAAATAGTAGCAGCATACTATCAAGTCTAGCATCATGTTTTTTCTTTTATGTTTTAAATAGTGAGACCAAAATCGAATTATCTGTAGATTTTGGGTTACCCGACGATGCAGCGGCAAGAATTAAAAACACTACACAAAATAGAGATAGATAGGGGCAAGGACAAATAATACAATCCCCCACAAAAAATTCACTACATAGCCATCCCCATCTACATTTATTCCATCTTAACTCTTTATGTTTTTAATTTTAGTATTTTAAAAGTTTTTAGTCAAAATTCTCTAGTGTAATATAAAACAATTTTGTGTACAAACTTGCTATTAAGAATTAGAGCCATCTATGGTTTGGCAATTTGTAATCATTGTCAAATTTCTAAGTCTTAAAAGGAGATGTTTATGGTTTTATTTTCGTAAGTTCTTACGATTTATCTCTTAAAGTTCAATCATATTATAATTTTTGGCAAGAGTACAAACCTCTTAAGCTAAGGAATACAACATGGTAAAGTAAGTTTGTGGTGTTCAGGATCAAGTTTTTGCAACTTCAACGCTTGAGCGATGAGAAATTCGCTCGAGCAGTCTTCCAGTAGTTCTTGTTCTTTTAGATTTCGAATTGTTCAACCTACAACCAGTCCTATATATGGGAGCGGTTCTCAAAACTCCTGAGATACAAAGAGGAAAGAATTGTTTCAGTGATTAATTCATATTCATATAAGGATAATTCTCTTAAATCTGTGAATTCAACTCGAAATTGTTCTTCAACGTCTTAGGAGGACTCCTAAGATCACCTTTTAAGGATTCCTAAAACTGCCTTCGGTGAATTCCATTAGTGTGAAGCATTAACAATTCGATACTTTAATAAAGTATTGAGAATTCGATGCTCATGTGATTAAGTAAGGGGAATAATGTACCAAAATTCGATAAGCGATTCTTAAAGCGTCTAGATTGAGAATTTGATTAGAGTCTGTGAATATTATAGTTGTTGATAAGTAATGTTCATCTGTATAATACTTGATTTATTTGGACCCGAACTAGTCTAGTGATTTTTATCCGAATTGGAATTTTCAAGTAAAAATATCTCGTATTAAGTTTTTGATGTGATTTTTTTTCCAAGGAAGAGTAATTTTATTAAGTATTCGAAAGGATAAACGGCCTACAATCGACTTGGACAATAAGCTGCAACCCAGAGGGGCAAACATCATTCCAGCAACAGATATTCGCCATCGACACTGCGTATTTAGCTCCTTTATGGGCAGCTTAATTTGCAACACGTTTCATAAAAGTAAAGTGACAGAACCTAAATAATGCTCGAAGCTTGATGCAGTCCTCAACAATAACCTCAATATCCGAGTAGGGGTATTTCTTATTGGAAATTGCATTAACTACCTGTAGTAAATCCCTCTCAATAAGCATCTCTAACATCCCCAAGCTCTGTGTTGCTCATAGCGCTTCCTTGAAGGCCATGGCTTCCAACAAATGCAGGTTGGATGAATATACCAAGTTGGGAATAACCATTACAGCAGCCACCTTGCCGGTATCCATTCTCACAACAATCCATAGACTCGAGCGGTGGGAGCTCATACTCATAGCGGCATCAACATTTATCTTGACTTTACCTTATTCCCGAGGTTTCCAATGGTGCCTAGTAGCTACTGGATCTTGGGGCTGCATCGAGGCTCCTTGCTCGCTTTCTTTAATCTCCAAATATTCAACCCAAGACTCCAAGGCTTGTCCTGCTGTAATACGAAGATGTATAATGTGATTCTCAAAACATCATTTATTACTTGCTTTCCAAATATTGCAACATAGCACTAAACCTATGGCAATCATCTCAGTAGGGTTTCCTGCTAACTGGACACTACCTTGTATCTCATGCCACCTCTTCATACAAGTCTGGCCCTTTCACCACCTCTCTTGTTGTATCCTTAGTGGAGACATCACCCAAACAATACCAATTTCTTAGCAATTAAAAAGTACGTGTTACTGTTTCTATCTCCTTCTCACATCTTCTACAATGAAGATCAATAGAAAGACCTTTACCTGTCAGGTTTCTCATAACAGGGACAGCATCTTGTAAGCATTTCCATATAAAATGCTTCACTTTTCCTTAGACGGGTAATTTCCAAATGGCTTTTCATGTACCGTTTGTTCCATTATTTCTACTCATTTCACTTTGTTGCATCCTCTTTGCAGCTTTAGCCATTTTCTTGGCCAAATAATAGGCAAACTTGACCGAGAAACATCCATCACATGTGCAATGCTTTTCCGTATAAAATGCTTCACTTTTCCTTGGACGGGTAATTTCCAGATGGCTTTTCATGTACTGTTTGTTCCGTTATTTCTGCTCAGTTCACTTTGTTGCATCCTCTTTGCAGCTTTTGTCATTTTCTTGACCAAATAATAGGCAAAATTGACCGAGAAACATCCATCACATGTACAGTGCCATATTCTTTTGTCTTCACTTCCATGTTTGCTTATGGGTGTTGAGAGAATGGTCATCACATCTTCGGGTTTAAATAACTTTTGAATAAATTCAATATTCCATTTCTTTGAATCAGCTATGATAAGATCTTGGACCTTAAATACATTACAATCAGAGCGTGGACGACCATTTAATTTGATGGATTTAAGTCTCAAGAGCCACGAATCTTCCCAAATTCTGGCCTTTGCACGATTCCCTATCCTCCATCGCCAGCCATTCGCCAAAATATTCTTCCCAGCAATAATACTCCGCCAATCCCAAGATGAGTTAGCCGAGCATTTTTCGTACCAAAATGATGTTCGACGGAAGTATTTACCTTTGAAGAGTTGTTTGAAAAGAGATGACTGTCCCGAAATTAATCTCGAAAGCCCAAA
>JAULJZ010139527.1:0-10646 GCA_032270985.1 Heliamphora pulchella | reverse complement strand
CCTACATCCACGGGCTCACAGTTTCACAATTTATCAATAGAATAGGGTTACAAGTGTTTTAGGGCTTCAGATAGAACTTTAGATTGTAAAAAGCAAGGCTTAACACACTGACATCACAAACCTTACGCGTCAATTAAAATACAGTTTTCGCACAAACCGATCGATCGGTCTCAACTCTGCTTCTCGATTTCTGTTACAGGCAAACTGAGATGCCGAGAGCTCTATTTGACTGATCGATCAGTCTATCCCACAAGGAGATTTTCTTCACCTCTCTAACAATCTCCCACTTGAAGTAAATCCACTTCAAGCCTTTTGCGACCTTGAACCGAGACCTTTCTCACCTAAAAAAAACACTAACCAACCAAAACCCATGTGAGCCAACTTCCCGTCTTCTAAACCCAAAGACCAACAAAAATTGAATTGTCAGTTTCTCTACTGTCACAACCTTTATGAACATATTTGTAGGATTTTCATTCGTATGAACTTTCTCCAGATTGAACTGCCCCTCTTCCAGTTGAGACCGAATAAAGTGATACTTTATATCAATATGTTTGGTCCTTGAATGAAATGCCGAGTTATTTGCCAAGTGTATAACACTTTGACTGTCGCTATACAACTGACACTTGTTCTGACCTCTTTTCAATTCTTTCAAGAAATTCTTTAGCCAAATTAGCTCTTTATACCCTTCAGTGGATGCAATATATTCTGCCTCGGTTGTAGAGATTGTCACTATCTTCTACAACCTGGAAACTCAACTTACCGCTACACTTAGGGGTGAAAATTTTTGATACGACACATTAACACGACTTAAACCCTACACAAAATTAGAGGGTTAAGATCGACTATTTCGACACGAAATTAAAAAATGACACGACCCGATAACATGTTTAATAAATAGATTGGGTTAGTGTTGAATCCGTATAACCGAAAATGATCCATTTAACACGTTTAATTTTCGTGTCAACCTGAAATACGACATGAACCTGAAACCTATTAAAAATTCTTATATAGCCCAGTTATATATCCATAATAATTATGTTATGCATTGTAGAAGAAAAATTAAAAATTTTATAGGAAAAACTCAAAATTGGCATCCATAATTAAAATAGGGCTATTTTATTGTTACTTAAAGGTTAAATCAATTATCAAGTTTTTAAAAAAAAATTAAAAGTTAAAAGTTAAAACCCTCCTTAGCCTCCTACGAGGCGAATTTCATTGACAAGGAATGGATGTTGCAAAAGAGAATATTAAATTTCTCCCATATGCCTCCTCCTCATAGTGGCACTGCATTGACTGAAAAAGTGTACGATTTGGTGAGTAGTTAGCGTATTGAGAAGAAGCTATTTTTTTTACTTTGGATAATGCTTTTGCTAATAATGTGTTTATTGACATGCTTAATAGTCAACTAAATTTGAAAAATGCATCGGTAAGTGAGGGTAGTTTTTTCCATATCCGGTGTTGTGCTCATATTTTTAACTTGACAGTTCAAGAGGGGTCAAAATGAATCTTTTGATAAGATAAGGGATTGTGTAAAGTATGTGAAAGGATCTCAAACAAGAAAGCAAAAATTCTTAGAATGTGTTGCACAAACATCTCTAGATAGCAAGACAGGTTTGAAGCAGAATGTTCCAACTAGATGAAATTCGACATTTCTCATGCTCACAAGTGCCATTTACTATCGTCTTTCTTTTTGTAATTTGGAATTGAGTGACTTAAATTTTAGAAATTATCCATCTATGGAGGAATGGAATAGAGTGGAAAAGATTTGTCGTTTCTTAAAAATTTTCTATGATGCTACTTGTCTATTTTTGGGTTCTAAGTATCCTACATCAAATTTATATTTTGAACAACTTTATGGGATTCAATATCTCTTGAAAAAAGAAATTCAAACTGAAGAAATATTTTTGAAGCGAATGGAAACTCAAATGTTGAAAAAGTTTGAAAACTATTGGTCAGACCATAGTGTGATTTTGACAATTACGACGGTATTTGATCCACACTACAAATTTCAATTAGTGGAGTGTTGTTATCAAAAGCTTTATGATGGCCATGGATCTATAGAATGAATGCGAGTTTGTCGGAAGTTATTCGCTCTTTTTGAGGAGTATATTCACAATTCTTCTAAGACTTCTTTCTTCGTGATCTTCGGCTTCTACTAGTTTTAATGATGATGTTTCTCAAGATAAACATAACATGGATTTTATTAAGGTAACATGAATTTAATGTTTTACCAACATGACATTACTTTTATGTGATATTTTGTATGATAATCATTTAAGTTGTTTACTTTCTCCTTATAGGACTTTGATACATTTAAGAGCCCCACATTTGTTCATAGTGAACAAAAGATTCAACTATAATTATATTTGGATAAGCCGAAGAATGATAGAAGGAAAAAACTTGATGTACTTGCTTTTTGGAAAGCTCATCGATATTGGTACCCATAACTTGCTATGATGGCTCGTGATGTATTAAGCATTCCCATTTCTACATTTGCTTTAGAATTTTCATTTAGTACAGTAGTCGAACCCGAATCTATGGAATGCTCAACCAATATTGTTGATGTTGACTCTTGATTATGTAACTATATAATCAATTTTTTAATTTACTTTAGATATATGTTCAATTTGAATATAAATTATATAATGCAATTAACGATGTGTATAGCTTATTCTTATTGCAAGAAATGGTCAGTGTGTCCTTGTAAGGATTTTAGAGTTTTTAACTTCTTAATTAGTAAACTTGTTACTGTTATTCTGGTGTTTTTGTAGTTGATTTTTTGTGAACTTTTTTTTATCAATTATTTGAACTATGGAGTTTTTTTTTTATGGATTGATATTGTTTTTTTCTATCGAATTATTTAAATACTTCTTATTGTTTGTTTGAACTTTTTATTTATTATAATTTATGTAATTTTATTATTGAAATATGTATGGAATTGAAAATGTAAACTTGTTCTTAAAGAGGTTATTAAACAGGTTGTAAATAGGTTAACACGTTTATAAACGGGTGGTGTTAGTATTAGGATAAGTGACACGTTTAGCTAAGTGGGTAGGGTTATTGTTGAGAAATTTCTGACACGAACACGATATGACACGACACGAACACGACACCATGCCCACCCCTAGTTGCCCTGCCAATGGTAAACACATACTCTGTTGTACTCTTCCTGCTGTCGATGTCCCCAGTTAGGTCTGAATTTACGAACCCTTTTAGCTGAACTCTCGACCCCTCGTAACACAATGCATACTCAATGGTACCCTTGAAATACCTCATAATCCACTTCACTGCTTCCTAGTGCTCCTTGCCCGGATTTGACATGAACCTGCTTACTACTCCCACTGCATAGGCTATGTCCGACCTTGTGCAGGTCATGGCATACATCAAACTTCCTACGGCTGATGCGTACGGTACCTTTTTCATGTTATTCCTTTTTTCTTCTGTGACAGCTTCCTGTTTCTTTGAAAGTCTAAAGTGACTTTTTAAAGGCGTGCTAACAGGCTTAGAACCTTCCATGTTAAAACGTTGCAGGACCTTTTCAACATACTTTGACTGCAAGAGTTTTAACTTTTGACTCTTCATATCCCTGCTGATCCTCATCCGGAGTATCGGTTTGGCTTTTTCTAAATCTTTCATAGGAAATTCTTAAGACAACTCTGTCTTGAGATTTGAAATCTCATCCATGCTAGATCTTGCAATCAGCATGTCATCTACATACATAAGGAGAATTACATACGAGTTAGCAAACCTCTTGATATAGCAGCAATGGTCACCATGGCATCTGCTGAACCTTGTGTTTGTAATAAAGTCGTCAAACTACTTATACCATTGCCTGAGTGCCTGTTTCAGACCATGCAAGCTCTTCTTTAGTCTGCACACCATCTCCTCATTCCTTTTAACCGAGTACCCCTGTGGTTGCCGCATATAGATCTTTTCCTCTAGATCACCATGGAGGAACGCTGTCTGGACATCTAGTTGCTCTAGATGCAAGTCTTCTGTAGCCACAATACACAGAACTGTTCTAATGGTGGATGTCTTCACCACTGGTGAAAATATCTCTATGTAGTCAATTCTTAGCTTTTGCTGAAAACCCTTAACCACCAGCCTCACCTTGTATCGCTTGCTTCCATCAGTTTCTTCTTTCAGCTTGTAGACCCACTTATTCTGTAGTGATGACTTTCCCTTGGGCAACTGAACCAGATTCCACGTCCTATTTGATGATAGAGATTGCAGCTCTTCATCCATTGCACGATCCCACTCACCATTTGCCTCAACCTGCAAAGCATCTTCAAAGCATTCTAGCACTCTATTGTTTGTCAATAGCAGATAGTGCAATGAAGATGAATATCTTACTCTATGTATGCTTACTCGAGTAGACCTTCTGATTATGGGAGTCTGTGGCTCTGCCTATGGAGTTTGTTGGCTGTTCACATCCCGGGATTCTAAGACTTTGCTAGACGATCCTTCAAACTCCATATAGTCTGACTCGTCTACTATCTCACCCTTCAGATCATGTCTGTTCTTGAATAGAACTGACTCATTGAAGACCATATCTATACTCCTCACTACTTTCCTGCTTTCTGGATCCCATAGCCTATAACCATAGCTATCTGTACCGTAGCTAATAAACACACATTTTCGAGACTTGGGGCCTAACTTGCCCTTGTTTTTTTACTCAATGTGTACATAAACTATGCAACCAAGGATACGTAAATGGAAAAGTTTTACCTCTTTCTCGGTCTATGCTTCTTCTGACAATCCATAATTCAATGCAACTGATGGCCCCTTGTTAATCAAGTACACTGTTGTACTCACTGCGTCTTCCTAGAACTGCTTTGGCAGCCCGACATGTAGCCTCATACATCGGGCACGCTCCATGATCGTCTTGTTCATGCGTTTTGCCACTCCGTTCTGCCTGGGATTCATCAGAACAATTTTCAGTCTCTTGATCCCATTAGCTGCACAGTAATCTTCAAATTCCCTGCTATAGCACTAGTTGCCGTTATCAGACTTCAAACACTTTAACTTCATATCTGTCTCATTTTCAACAGATGCCTTCTAGTTCTTGAGAATACTGAACACGTCTAACCTATTTTTACAGAAGTAAACCCATAACATTCTAGTAGCATCGTCTATGAAAGTTACAAAATACCTCATGCCACCAACAAAAGGTACCAGGATGGACCCACATACGTCAGTATGCACCAACTTCAATCTGTCTAACTTTGGAGTCTTTGCCTGCTTTGTAAAGCTAACATTTTTTGTTTTTCAAATATGCAATCTTCACAGAATTTCAGGTCGACTAACTTAACACCTGGTAGCTTCCCTTTCTGTGCCATAACTCTCATTCCCTTTTCACTCATGTGACTGAGACGCCTATGCCACGTGCTGGTGTCTCCTTTTGATGCTACCACTGTTATGCTATTGTAAGAACCTAAGGATACATACAGTGTACCCTCCTTCTTCCCTTGGTCAAAAACCAATGATCCTTTACTCATCTTCCAGGAATTTCCCCCAAACGACGTTATAATTTCAGATTCTGACAACTCACCCACTGAAATCAAGTTTCTCATTATACTAGGCACATGTCTAACATCTTTCAGCTTCCATACTGTACCGTTGGCCTATGTGATATGTACTTCACCATTCTCAACTATACTGTAAGCCTTGTCGTTTCCTATATACACCTTTTTGAAATTTTCCTTCACATACCCATGAAAAATATCCATGTGGGAGTGGCATAGAATGACGCTCCCGAGTCAATAATCCAAGAATCGATTCTACAATCTAATGTACAAATCAAAGCATTTGTATTTTTCTCATCAAAAACATTAAGAGTAGCCTTACCACCTTGATTGGTGTCGTCGCGCTGTTTCTTCGGAGCTTTCCAATCCTTCTTGAAATGGATTTTCTATCCACAATTCCAACATCATATCGACTTCTCCCGAGTCTGCGATTTGCGCTATGATTTGGACCTGTGGTTTTCTCGACCCTTCTAATTTTTTCTATTAGTCTTTCTTCCTCTACTTTCGGTATTCAACGCTAATCCCGATGTTAACCCTTCACCCGTTGTTCTTCGGCGTGATTTCTCTCCAAAGATGAAACCAGCAACCTCCTCCAACTTTAACTTAGACAAGGAGTTGCTGACTGTCACAACCAAGCCGCTTTAGCTTTCTGGTAAAGTGGATAGAAGAGATATAGCTTTGACTTCATCAAAGTTGATCCCAATTGACTCCAATTGGTTTACGATGGAGTTAAACTCGTTGAGATGCTCCGCTATAATGGCGTCGTTCGCCATCCTCAAATTGAATAGTCTTTTCATCAGGTATAGCTTATTTGATGCAGAAGGCTGGTCACACATCTTTTCTAGCGCCGCCAATAATCCTATCACCGTTTTCTCTTTCACAATATTGAAAATCACCGACGGTACGAGACTCAGTCGCACGGTCTCTAACGCCTTTCAATCTAATATCTCCCACTCGGTCTGTGTCATTTTTTTCAATTTCTCCCCAAACAATGGTTCGAACAAGTCTTTCTAATACAAAACATCCTCGATCTGCATCCTCTAAAGGGCAAAGTTTAAACCGTTGAACTTTTCGATCTTGATCTTCCTATCGTCTACCATGTCGCGATCTTCAACCTCCGAACCTTGCTTTGATACCAGTTGCTATGGATTTCAAGTCAAGACAAGACTAAATCCAACCTACAGGTCACGTTGATGAAGAATATGTTGGAGGTAAAATTGTCAAGATTATTATTTTTGTAAATGATTTTCGGTAAAAAATTAACTGGACGGATAAACGCCAAAACGGGCTCCAGATAAAACTTTTGACGACGAACGATCAAAATAAAACCCGTGCAATCAAAGTTAATTTAGAAGAATATCTTTTGTCGATCTATTCTTCAACTATGATTTGATTCCGAGTTGAAACTCCTATCAGATCTTCTACTGTATTCTCTTACGTGATCCTCAAACGTAGTGTGGGTTATGAACTATCGAGAATTCGTACCGACAGAACCCAGATATCCTTCATCTTGAAAGACAAAATATGATATAATGATATATGATATAAAATTGGTTCAGCTTACCCGCATATATATAGAGCTATAGTAGAAACCTGAGGAGTAATTATGAGTAAGACTTCTAGTAGAACACAGATACTTACCAGCTATTTCGGTAATTATGGAAAGACGGAGCGATTTCTGTAATTTTCATAAAATACTAAATTACAATTCATACCACTAAAGAACTATAATTGCACTCTAACCCATAATCTCAAGACCTACTTGCATTGAGCTCCTATTATTAAATGCTTATCATTTCTCCCCACGTTAAGATTCTCGATACTCGCCAATTAAATTTAATTACTGACAATTTAATTTAATCGGTATCTTTAAATTTTTTAAGCCATTTTGCTTAATTTATTTGACCATCGAATAATTAAATCACCTGCAGGATTTGGCCCGGTCAAAATTTATAAACTTTCTTAATGGGGTATCGTCAATTCCGATCTTTCAGAACGTAAATTCTGTCAATAATTAATATTTGCCATATAAATGATACCGCTATCCAACTCACAAAAAATATAGACCCATATAAGATCGGACCCTCTAATGAATCAAAACAACGAATATTAAATATATGCAAATTAATAATTCTTTCAGGATTAAGAGAATAAGCACTATTCATAATAACCTTAGGGTATTAATTAATTTATATAGTCAGTATAAAATTAATTACCCAAAATGTCCCGTTCAATACACACAAAGTGTACTGACACAGAGAGTCGGAACAATAGACGACGCTATTATCTGTTCTTCGTAACCAAGACAGGCCTACTAAAACTCTATGCCACAGTCATACCGATAGTATGTCCATTTCTATCTAAACTGCGAAAATAAAACTTATATTCTGCAAGAACCTAAAATCTGATCTTCTCGGTGTAAGCTGAACGCTACACACCAGATTAAATACTATACAGAATATTGGACATCCATACATAACAAAGAAATAATACACATATATTGCTCATAAAGATTCTCATAGAATAAAAAATTAATTTTATTAAAATAAAATTAAATACTAAAAATATGATTTTCAATATACTAACCCTAACAATCTCCCACTTCTACTCAAAACCATGCTGCTATACATCTAACTCCCCTACCCTCTACATGACTATCAAAGTCTTAGCCGGTAAGCTCATTGTAAAGGATCTGCAAGGTTGTCTCTTGATGCAAGCTCTATGTCTGACTAAAAATCTGAGTCTGTGTACCCCAAATGTACTAAACTGTCTACCTGGTAAATCAACATATAATTCTTAGTTCTTTTTAGGTACTTGATTATATTCTTTACCGCAGTCCAATGCTCCTACCCTGGATTAGACTGATATCTGCTAACCATGCCAACGGCAAAGTAAATGTCTAGTCTGGTGCAAAGCATAGCATACATGAGGTTTCCTACTTTCGAAACTTAAGGAACCGCCTTCATCCTCTCTATCTCATCAGGTGTCTTAGGGCACTGATTGTTGGATAGAGTGATTCTATACCTGAAAGAGAGAAATTCTTTCTTGAAATCCTGCATGCTAAAACGAGCAAGAATATTATCGATATATTTTGCTTGTGATAGGCCTAACATTCTTTGTTTCCGATCTCGTACAAGCTTGATCCCAAGGATGTGACTGGCATCTCTCAAGTCCTTCATATCGAACTGCCCAGATAACCATATTTTAACCATAGATAATGCCCTCACATCATTTTCGATGAGCAAGATATCGTCTACATAAAGTACTAGGAAGATCACCATGCTTCCATCACGCTTCTTGTACACACATGACTCATTTGGACTTTGATCAAAATCATAAGACTTTATAGCTTGATCAAACTGAGTGTTCTAATATCTCGATGCCTGCTTAAGCCCATAAATGGATCTCTTAAGCTTGCACAACATGTGCTCCTAACCCTTTGCAATGAATCCGTCTAGTTGTATCATATAGATACACTCGTCAAGACTTCCGTTAAGAAAAGCTATCTTGACGTCCATTTGCCAGATTTTGTAATCGAAATGTGCGACAATGGATAAGAGAATCCGGATAGACTTAAGCAAGGCTACCGGCGAAAAAGTTTTCTCATAGTCGATTTCTTCTGTCTGAGTGAACCCTTTAGCAACAAGCCTAGTTTTGAAGGTTTCAACCTTCCTGTCTACTTCTCTCTTTCTTTTGTAGATCCACTTGAATCCAATAGATTTTATCCCTTCGGGTGGTTCTACAAGTTCCCAGACCTGATTGGAATACATAGATTTTATCTCTAAATTCATAACCCTTTGTCAAATATCTGCATCTTTGTCTTGTAGTGCTTCATTATAGTTACAGGGCTCGGTATCCTGTTCTGTCAAGATCTTATCAAAAGACTCTCCTAAGAACATATACCGGTCAGGTTGATGAACAACCCTCCCACTACAACGAGTCACTACTTGTGTCTGTGTACTAGTAGTAACACGCTGTGCAGAATCAGAACACTGTGCATCAGCACCCTGTTCTTGATTTGCACCTGTCCAGATAATCATTCCACTACGATGAGGTAATGGGATATCAGTGACTTGTTCTTTCGTTCTACTGGTATTTTCTCTCAGTTCTTCCAAAATAATTTTACTATTGGGCATGTGATCCATAATAGAATCTTCTTTCAAGAATCGGGTATTAGTGCTAACAATGACTTTTTGATCCTTAGAATTATAAAATAGACCACCATTCGTTTCCTTGGGATACCCCACAAAGAAACAGACTTTCATCCTCAGTTCCAACTTACCCGTGTTCCCTTTCAGTACATGTGCTGGACACCCCTAAATACGAATGTGTTTCAGACTAGGCTTACACCTGGTTCACAATTCTGTGGGAGTAGAATGTACTAATTTAGAAGGTACCACGTTCAGAATGTAAGCTATTATTTTTAAAGAGAGTTCCCAAAATGAATTTAGTAAACCAGAATAACTTATCATTGACCTTACAATCTCCATAAGAGTCTTATTCCTTCTTTCTGCTACACCATTCTGCTATGGAGTGTCAGGTGCAGTCAATTGGGATATAATTTTCTCTAATGATAAGTAGTCCTTAAACTCTCTAAAGAAGTATTTTTCACCACGGTCAGATCGTAGTGATTTGATACTTTTACCTAGACGCATCTCTATCTTCGCCTTGAATTCTTTGAATTTTTTAAAGCATTCAGACTTAGGGTGTATCAGGTAAATGTATCCATACCTTGAGTAGCCATCAATGAAACTGACGAAGTATTCAAAGCCACCTCTAGCCCAGATTGTCATAGGACCACACACATCAAAATGAACCAGCTCTAACGCTTCTTTAGCTCTATAGCCTTTGGCCGAAAAGGGCCTCTTGGTCATCTTACTCTCTAGCCAAGATTCACAGACTGGAAGTGTCTCCACTTCTAATGAACTCAAAGGTCCTGCTAGCCCAAGGGCTTCTTTATTTGATTTTGATGATTTTCATAATTCATTTCCTATAAATAAACGTCTTTAATTGGATAATAATTCTTAATTCCAAAATGAAAGTGTTAACCCATTTTGAACAATCAAGGTTGACACCTTAGCCAAAAAAGGTATGACTTGTATCTCAAAAGATTCAAACACT